>JAUYWI010078253.1:0-13487 GCA_034780595.1 Parotoplana pacifica
CACAGCCTGAGCAATATAAAATGTTCGTATATTTCATATCAAAGCATAAAAGAGAGGAAAATTTGCAATAGTTGCATTTATGAAGAGAGAAAGTAGAAGATTTTCAGAAGAAATATGTTGGAAAGCCTGTCAAAGCTGGTCCTGGCAAACACCGTGAAATATCAGTTTCACAAGCAGCAACACCGGTTGGGAGACTGCAGGTATCACTGTTATACCTCGAAATTATTGTATTTTCGATAAGAAATTATATTTTGTGATTCAGTATTGATTTTGTTGATTCACCAAAGCATTCTCGCATCAGTTCAGAATCTCTTTACAAAAATACAAAAGCGATTTCAAGAGACTATAAAGACATTTAAGATGTACACTAACCTATGGTTTTTGTAATGAATTGACCCTCTTCCAGCGAACTAAATCTACAAGAAATTTTTGTTGAACACAAACTGGGAATTGTCGCTCTAATTATGTATATACAGAGATAATAAAATATAAATAGAGAATAGTTCTTTTTGGAAATACTACATTATTGTACATGATGAGTATGTGTTTGAATTTGGTTCAGTTACAATGTAATCTGGCAGAAACTTCTCATAGTCTTTAGAGCTAAATTCTCTGTCAGCAAGAGATGTCACTCTTTCCAATGAAGGCGAGGAACTGACGTTGTTGTCTGTATGAATTAACACGACCATTAGATTGTCTTTCAAAAGCGGCCCATCACTATTTCCCTTCGTTGCACTTGATAATTTGGAGAGGAGGATGCTTAATGTATGATTACTTTGAGGATCTTGGCGTATGACGTCACTATTTGATGAGTCATCATTGTTGTTATCACTGTGCAATAGTTCCACCATTTTTTGGTTAATAAACAGTACCACATAGGTAGAAGCGGGCTTTTGCCTCAGGAAAGTGTCAAACCGGTCGGAAAAATTGATGCTGTGATCGAGCGATGTTACATTGACTACTCGGAAATATTTCCTAGATGAGATCAAATCGTGCTTGAGGAAACATCGAAAAAGTCCATTGAGCGTCACATGGTCCTCCGAGTCAGTTTTCGTTACTGCGTGCACTACAACAAATTTTGTACGTCTTTGGCTCTTCCGCCATTTTTTGACAACACAATTCCCGCTGGGCGAACACATTCTGCAGAAGCTTGGTGTGCGATCTAGTGTGCCACCTGATGAACTGTCCGAGGCCATATTTCCTTGGCCGTTTTGTCTTTCCAGTAGCATTTGGTAATGTTTGAGGCAGTCAGTTTTGTCATGGTGCCAGATGCCCAATACATTCGTCACTTTGTATTGTTTGCACAGACCAATAAAATCACCGATGCCGAGTTTCGCTTTGTCAATGAACCTCCTAATAAAGTCCGGACTGGTCTCCCCTGCATAAGATCTGAATTGGTAGTGAGAGGTTAATCTGCGAACATGATCTTCGTTGCAAGCGATTGATTCGATGATTTTATCGAGAGTCAAGGGATGTAAATATGAAAAATTTTCCTTCAGAAGTCGTTGGAGAATAATATCACACTCTTCATTTAAATCTTCGTTCATTTGAGATTTTATTGAATAATAAATTCACAATGAGATAAAGATAAATTGTCTGTTTCAGTCTAAATCATAAGAGTAAGTATTACTCTATGGTCTAAATAATAGCCCGCTAACCACTGTATAGCTGACTAATCATTGATTTATTATGTGTGCTGCTTCTCTAAATAATTGTCATTTCATAAGGTGAGTGAATAGGTTGGTGTTTCCAATTCTGTACCACCTCTGAGCAATGATGTCTTAATATTGTCTTGCTTCCAATGTTTAGCAATGGTATTATGTATTAGTGCTTTGTATTGAGTACTTAGTAAGTAGATTCTACTGCAGCAGCAATTTATCGATTTAACGAATTAGATAGGCATACATATTCATTACAATGTTATGGTGGGCTACCCACAGAAAGTGTACAAGTAGTTCTGTGCCTATCACAACTAGTGTGTCTGTGTGCTTTCAGTACACAATGGCTTTAGTCAATAATAATGTTTAACTTGTCTTCAATAGAATAAGAACTTATAAAGTTGAATTACTTAAATTTGGCTAACTTTGATTGCACACTTAAAATTGTAAAATTGTAATAATTTTGTTTAATTTACAGCAATCTATACGAAATTTAATTTTTATAGATTTTTTATCTTTATTTGTAAATTGTCTGCAGCATAGATTTAGGTTGCCTGCCTGTGCTATTTGTTAGAAAGTCAGTCTGGGAATTTATTTTAAAATATAGTTAATATGATTAAAGCCACCCACTCTTTTAGTAAATCAAACCTAGTTGAAACTATTTGGTTGTGTGATTTGTTAGCTACCTGCCCAATTGGCATTGTGTACTTTATTCCTAGTACAAATGTGTTGTTGCAGTTGATTGATAAAAGTGGAAAATATTGTTGTAGAGAGTTCTCTAATGTGAAAATACGAACATTTTCAGGTAAAATGGTTTTAATTCTAATCTTGATTTGTTTTCTATTATGCTTTGAAATTAACCAGAACGAGAAAGAAGGCCTAATGAACGCATGATCTGTTTCGGGTTGATTCGGGAAACAAATTATTGTCGTAGTGGTTTTGTATGTGATTGTTCATTTTTTTCACTTTTAAAAATCAATGTCTCGTTTCTAATTTCCGTTGTTGTTGATTTTTTCTTTTTGCATGGATTGTGCTTCTTTTTGTTGTTTGAAATTTCTGGTATATACATAGATAGTCTTTTGCAATCTTTGTGTCATTTTTGCGATAGAAATGTAGTGTCGCTGTTATTTTTTATTGTATTTTGGTGACTAAAAGAAGGGAGAAATAGACTGTCAATAGAGAAGAACTGGTGATTACTATACACAGTACACTAAAAAGATAGTAGACTTTTGTGAATGTAGAAGTAGATAGTAAGTAGCGTGTTTTTCTTTGTGCTAGATAGCAGTAAGAGAATGGCGACGGCGAATAAGGAAGTCTACAAACTGCCAAGCCAAGCGAGGCAGGGAAGCGTATTCTTCCTCCCACACGTGCCTCGCCTTTCTTGTTAGGCTGATTGTTGGGATAGGGAGTTGGCATTCGATCAGACGGAAAACATAGACTGAAAGAAGACACTCCTCCTAACCCGGCCGCGAATTGCACCGTTCCTTCCTCTCCGTAGAACAGGCCAAGTTCTACTACGGCAACCAAGAAGATTGAGATTATTGGAACGAAATGAAATGGCGAGGATAGAAGTCTATCTAGGTTTTAGCCACACATTTTAGTGAACTGTCGAGATAGATAGATAGATACATGGCATGCCACATTTTGATAGCTGTTAGCTAAGCAATGAATAATTATTATTATGTGACATTCTGATGAGCTGTTCTTAAACCACAGAATCTCCACTGATATCTACCCAACAAGATAAACAAAGGGCCAGCAGCTAATTTGGCTATTTCTCACGTCGGGTCTGCATGTTCGATACTTAAAGCTTCGATCAGAATGTTTATCAACGTCTAACATCACAGCCTATCTGTAGTTCTATTTAAATTTTGGATTTATTACATCTGAGATATTGTGTCCGATTCATTCAATTTGTGTCGTCGTGTGCATAAACCATACCTCAAGCTTTTCTTATCTATTGGTACTGTGGTCTGAGTGACATTTATACTGTATCCAATATTTCTGACCGGAAACCTAATTAATCGAGTGACCTTGATTGATTACTAGACTTGAATATTTATTCAACTGCCACCTAACTATCCGGTAATGTTTTGTTGATTCTCAACCAATCCAACTTGTACCTCTGCTCGCTCACTCGGACAATTATGGATGTTGAAACACAGCCCTTCAGCAAGAATAACATGGACAACATGGCCTCGGTGATCCCGATTTCCATGATCTCTGATCGCATCTTGGCCTGTGAAGTGGACACGGTGGGTCCATATGGCAACGATCTGGAGGAAGAAATGCTATCGATGCGTCTGGAGGAGGTGGAAGAAACGATGTCTGTGTGTCTGGAGGAATCGTTTGTGGAGACGCCCACCGTTGTTATGGATGATGAAGACAATGACTACGAGGAGGAAGATGGCGGCGAGGATAAGCATGAGAAGGAGATCGATGTTTTTGCTTCAGATGAAGACGATGACGATGACGATGATAATTTCATGAAAGGTGTGCGAATGAATTTGCTCGATCATCGTGAATTGGGCAGTTCGGTCCAGGCAAATACTGGTGGTGGCGGAGAGGTGAACGATGATGGTGCTATTGATGTGGTCATTGTGCCCAATTCTCCGTTTGTCACGCTGGGCGATGACTCTGACGAGGAGGTCTATGGCTGGAAGGCGGGCCGCTATGCGCCACTGGGCGCCAAATCACCGCGCGTCACCAGGCGTGACTCCAAAATTAAAACTAAGGTCATAAAAGTGAGTTGTGAAGTGTTGTTATCATTGTGCATGTTTGTTTCAAACATATCTTCTGGTAGGACTGTTTGTCATAGATGTCATTTTGTGGATTGTGAATTTAATCATTTCAGCAACTTCTACCTTTTGTTAAACAATTTCTACAAAATCGGGTTGTAACTATTGAATGTTATAATAACGATTGGGTAAACTTGTTTTATCTTTTTCCTCTTCTTGACCTTTCAATATTTATTCTTGTTTATCTGGTTTTATAATTTACGTCTGTAGGCATACATTTAGGTTTTGTAGTTCTATTTTAGAAATTGTCAAATGTTTGATTAGTTGACATACCATAAATAAAGCAATCGATTTCTTGACAAACTGTGTATTGGTACAATTCAGACAAGTTAATGTTATTTCTACAACTATTAGTTTATGTAAAATAAAGAAATTAACAATATCTACATAATTATGTATATACGTTAAATTTAGAAAAATGCAACTAATTATCACTATCCTGCATCACTAGTACAAACTACAAAGTATCAGATGTTATTAAACCATCATCTAGCGCACATTAAAAATTAATTATCGTTATGGGCAACTTTCCGTAGTGCTGGGGTGGTTCTGTAGGCAGGAACTAGCAACCCCAAAGCCTCCCTTACCAGGGTCACAGTGAAACCATGGGAAGCAACGTGGTGGACGAGCTTTTTGGAGCTCACGGTGTCTTAACCGATGACTGTTCAATCGCTCTCGGTATCTTGCGGAAGATTTGTTCCCCTGTTCCAAGTTAGTAGGAGATTGCTGCTGCATACGAAGGACCACAAATGGTTCACTCTTCTCCAAGAAAACTCGTTGCTGGCACAAAAGTTGGCGCATACTAGTGAGACCCCCAGGCTTGTTTGCGTTGATGCTACTGGGGAAGAACATTAGAGAAATGAACCAACCAAACCCTCAAGCACACACTCGAGGAAGTTGTATATCTGATGTGGTTTCAAGAAAACATACTCGTGGGCCTAACCATAAAGTCACAAGAATCGGCACTTGGAATGTGAGAATCTTGAAACAAACCGGAAAGCTACATCTCTTGGTGAAGGAAATGCAACGTGTGCAATGTGATATTCTTGGACTGACGGAAACTGTATGGGTTGGCGCAGGCCACTTTCAAACGATGTGTATTACTATGGCAACCAGAAAGACAGCATATTTTTGTGTAGCGGTCATGCTGGCCCCCTACCTTACCAAGCATGTGATGATCGGATACAACCCAGTCTGCGACAGAATCATCAGCGCAAACCTATCCCTTCAACCATCATTCAAGTTTACGCACCAACTAGCGAGGTTGATGACGGGGACCATTGAGAAAATTCTATGAAAATTTGCAAACAAAATCAATCGATCAACAATCAATCAACTGGCAGCATAGAGTCAGCCAAGCCCGTTCTGAGTCTGCTACTTGATGATGATGATCTATGTATATTGGGAATTTAGTTTAAACAATGCTGTTTTGCGATCATGTGAAAGTCTAGTCTATATGCATAATTTAGAGTGATAAGAGTCTTTGATAAAAAACAGGTATTCCCCATTCTGCATAAAATGCTGTAATTTGTGTGTTTTTGAATGATAAAGAAAACATGTATGCCTTTTGTGATGGATCATGGAATAATACATGAAGCATTATGCAAAAATAACATTTCAAAAAGAATAACACTGTGTATTGTAGTGGTAAAGTAGATGTGTTTAGAGGTTTTTTTTTAATATTTACATTGGATCATTGATGTACAACAAATACATAGCAATGCACATTAATTTTGTTCTTTCTTAAAAATTCTTACAAGTGAAACACACAGGTAGTGTATAATATGGAGATTAACATATTACTTAGGTGATTTCTGGCTATAATCCTTGTTATTGTTACATGTTTTCAAGCAAACAAAAGCAGTCAGATCTTTTTCTTTCCCGGCTGCATGTATGTACATAAAAATCCTCGATGTCACTAAATACATTTTAAAGATTAGTTGTGTTATTAATTATAAATGAGAAAGGCAAGATGTTAGCTCTTGGTGGTGTTAACCGTTTGCGTAAAGAGAAAATTTTTGCATTATATGCTAAGAGATAAATTAAAAAATTGATGTCTTTTTAAATAATTTATTTGTAGGTTTTATCATCTGTAGATCAAATTGTAGTGAAATAGATATAGTTAAACATTTCTATAGTTAGGAACTATACTTGTTCTGTCTTAGTACATCTGAATGAGATCCCTTAACCTTGATTTAAAATAGTGTCATTTTATTTATAAAGTTGAAGAATGCTGCTCAATTATTTATGATATCGTGTCTGTTCACTTGATATGATTACTATCACCAGTTAACTGCGTCATTTAATCAAGGATTAATTGCTGGCTGCAATCATGATTAGAAAATTGCTCATTTAAACGTCATTTCTAATTTCCAACACCTACATCTAGATAAGTGTGAGGGGGGGGGGTAACCAGGCAGTATTTTGAGATTTGGTGGTGACTGTTATTCTCTTGTATCGACTATTGCTGCATGTTCACTCCATTCTTATTCTTTTTTTTTGCGGCGTTTGGGTTGTGTTTTTTTGTTATATTATTATTATTATTATTGGGTTAGAAATTGGAAGTATGTATCTGCTATCATGAGCGTTGAAATGCATCAACCCTTTATGCCTTACAGGTATCCATCATTCAGAGGGGAATTATTCGAGGAATTTTGAACGTAAATTAATCAGGACATGCTATGAGATTCTATATACTTTGAATAATTGTTTTGAAGCTTTGGGTAAAAGGAATGCTATTTCATTTGTTGTTTATAATTATAATATCAGGTACTTTTGGGAAAACTTAAAGAAATGTTTTAGTTACTTAGACAAAAGGAAATATGGAAAAATAACAACTTTGCAATTGTCCTGTTCTTTCTTGTTCCACACCAAGTATTTGGGGCTACATTGTTTCAACCTACTACGCAAATTATTACTTGAAACATGCAATTAATTTTAACAAATTAACAATTCCGATTAATAGATGCAAATGTGATTAGAATCTCTATTGCAGTTTGCGCATTGATATGATACTTTAATCAAAATGTTTTGTTAAGTATCTCGTCACTTTGTGGTGTAGGTATCGATAAATTATTATTGCACTTAGTATTCCCTCTGTGCATTGCTTCTTTGAAATTATCCCACCTTTTTGTGTATTGATTTTATTTAATCAGTTGTGTGTGGACTATAATGTACTACTGGCACACACTACTAGTACACTATATTTACCTACTACATTGTGCCCATCATGTGCTGGTTGACCGACAAGAGAGAGATGTCTATGTCGCCCACCTCTTATATTACAGATTATATCCTAACCATAGCCTACTCTATGATCCTAACTGATGTACTGTAACGTTTGATTTTTTTTAATAGTGTAAATTTTAATTTGTACTCTGAATTGTTACAAATTGATAGCATTAATCTTTAGGTGTGTTTAAATAAATGTATTGTGCGTGTATGTCTACTCGTAGAAGGCCAATAGTCAAAACTATATGTGTAAGTGGATTCAGGTTATTCCTGACGTGGGCACAGCCATCTAATAATAGTCTTCTGTAGGTGACTGGGCATCGCATATCAATAGCTACATCTCGTTTTTGTAACATTCTACAGATCGGGAAGTTGGTTGTTCATTAATCTGCCAGCCTTTCTTCTACAAACTAACAGATTTATAAATAATTGTAAAGGAACATGACAGCGAATGTTGTTGTTGTTTTACAAAACCTAAGATTAAGCAAACTGAGAGAATGTTCTAATTAGATTGAGATCAGGTAGCTAGCTGTCATTCTTGATTTGATTTCGTTCATTGACTCCGTGTGTTCTTGTAGGATCACCACCGATCATTAAAAGTAAGCCTTTAGGCCATAGAAACGGATGATCCTGATTCTGTTCCTGTTACTTTTGTTGTCCAGAGGCGAGATAGTTCACAATTAAACCGATCTGCGTGTTATAAACAAGTTCATCCCACCATAGTCTTAAACATAGATTTGCATGTTAGCCAATTACCATGATCGCTTCTCGTGAACAATAATATGTCATGTATCAGAAACAGAGAGATGTACAGGTGAAGTTCTTGTTTGGTTAAGCAGGATTAAATAAACATCGCATCACGTAATTATGTACATAATATAGATAGTCGCTTTATTTTATCAAACAATTACCTAGATAATATAGGCTTCGATTGTTTATTTCAAAGTTCAAATGGATGTGGTTTGAAATAAAAGTATTAATTCCCCTCGATAAATCCGGAGTCGATTATTTTCAAACATCTACCTATCTATTGTTAAAGATGTCTCTGTCACAACCGATTCTAAATGTTCCTCAGTCATGCATTAATAGCGCCCCCATTGAGTATGACGATATGCCCACCACTTGTGTGTAGTATTTGTCGTCTAGTGCTGGTAACTTTCATCCAGAAACAGACACAAGAACGTCTACACGGCATCTGCACAACTCGGGAAGCGAAATATTGCGAGGACTAAATCAACTGCCTCACGACAGCAGCAACATTACTACGGCATGTTGTCCTGAAAAGTCGCTTTCAAATAAGTCTCAGTTGTCTAAGAGATCTACAACACCAGGCAAGAGGCGTTACGGTTCGCTGCAAACCTTGACTTCCTGTACGGGGCATCACTCCACCAGAATGATGGCATCCACCGAGTACGGCAGGAGCAGTGCTAACAACATCAATTCCCCTACCACTAATACGCTGGATTCATTAACGGTGTCACAGTCCACTGAACTGCGCTCAAATATTCAATGTTTCTGTCGTTTATTTGCAGCTAATTCCTGGCATAATCTGTCCTGTATTCTGCCCCGCTGTCCACAGAACAACAACAGTTGCCTATTAGAGGCCAGGCTTCGGCCTAATGGCTGGACTGGTTTACATTTCATTCAACCATCATTTGCCGATCCTTTGATGGAGGACTCATTTTATGGGGCGTATAATACGCCCTCTTTAAGACGCAGTCATATGACCTCCTTCCAGCCACAACATGTTGAAACTAAATTAGAACCTAGAGCAAGGCTGCCTATTTCGACATCGTGTTGTGATACGTCTCATATTGTCCCAACCTCGCTTGGGACGTCATCGCCTCTACAATGCCAATCTAACGTAACTATCGCCCCAAAATGTGTTCAGTGTCAGAAATGTGACAATTGCTATTCTGTTCCAGTGTGCCATAATTACAGGCCTTGTCTTATTTCTACCAGAAGTCCTCTGTGCCACTACTGTCCGCAGCTTTATTCACCAACCGATGTCTATATTTTAGATTTTACACTTCCTGAGCCTAAAGTTTATCCAGTATTGGCAAAATACCAAAGGCGGTTAAACCCAGTAAGACTTGTTTTCTGACAGTTGATTTAAATTCATTAATGTATAAATTGTAGATGCTGATCACGGGAAGCTTATGTAGCTTATCTGAAACTGGGCTAGGTAATTAGATTGCTGTTCGGTTCTCTTCTTTTGTTAAAAAGAACACAACAGCCATCCATCAATGGCTATCAGTCTTTATTAATGTTAAGCTGTTCCTCCAAGTTGACTTCAGCTTTTATGTCTTTTTAATTTATCTTTCACAACTGGCGCGCTGACATGGTCTTGATAAATTATTGCTTATCTCTCTGCATTATGTAAAATGTACATAAATCAATTTTGTAAGACTTTTTGTTAAAAGGGATACAACAATGTCTGACAGTATTAACAACTATGTACAACCTCTATGTGACGGCTACTAGGTACATCCCATAGTAGCCATACTTTTTTTCTCTGGATGGATTAAAGTAGTTAATTTATTCATGGCATGGTTTTAATGAGTCTGAGTAGACATTATTTGTTCACTAGTATAGAAATTCATCAATTTTGCATAAATTAAAGCTCTTGTCACTCTACTAAAACTTCTTGTTATTTTAGGAATCCAATTTGATTAAAAATATAAGCTGTCTTCCACCTTTCTAATTTATATTGGGAAAATCGCTCTTTTCTTTGTCTTGTATGTATGTATGTACATAGTTAATTTTCTTAGATGATGTTTTTATACTTATGAGGGAAACTACTTATGTCTCTGCCTATGGTAAATTATGAACATAGAGATGCTTTTAGATTCATTGTTAAATACCTACTGGGGCTTAAAAGTTTTGATGCATGTGATAAATATGTATCGATTTGATTTTATATAGATACATCGATGTTTTTCTTATTAGTTCTTTTCATTTCTTTGTAGATGGTGTATTTCGTGTAATTATTTATCTGTTTTGGCAAGTGTGCTTGTGTTTCAGACTGTTTTGCCGAGAGGTATAAGTAAATTCCTTCTTATAAGGAAGTAATTTCTTCATAATGATACTTTAGGAGTGCAGCTTGTCCTGTTTGTTGGACATTGTCTATTTGGATAAGGTTGGGGGGTAGTGTTGCCGATGGTTTTCTTATAATAAACTATAACATGTACTAATAGTTTGACACCCAACTTCCTAGGACAGGTTAAAATGTTGATCTCATGGGTAGCCCTAGCGACTTATACTTATCTGTGCTGTACTGTACTGTTTGTATTTTGCATTGTTAGATTTGTTGCCAAGTTATATTTCGTTACCATATCTCCCGAGGTATGATGTAGACACATCCTAGAAATGTAGCATTTTTAGGCCGAGTCCCCAAAATCATCTTGTACGAAATGTGCAATTTCAGGATTTTCTGTGGTGTATCACAAAATGAGTTGAGGCTGAATAACTGATGAAATTTATACAAGCAATTGTTGAAATAGGAGTTAATTGAAATTGACATCAATTAAATTATATTTGTTTTACTGAGCTGCTATTGCCAAGGAAAGGACATTGTAATGTAGTCAATCTACTTGCATCATACATGGTGTTACATTCAGATTCAATTATCACTCTTCTAATAACTTATAGTTTCTGTTGCCTACTATTTTATCATAAAAAACTGAAAATTAGGAAAAATAGACACCTAACTTAAACATCGTTAATAGCATTCCTAATAAATGAGTAGAAATTGGTACGAATTTTGGTCTAAGCTATGCCAATATTATGCATTATAATTTAATTTCTTGTTGTTCAAGTGTTTTACTATATAAGTGGGTGTCCAAGGGCTTTTACACCAAAAGATCCACATAAAAAGTTGGTGCATTGATTTCGAAATTCTTTCATCCAACTCGGTTAAGCCATTCCTGAGTTATTTAAAAAAAAGGCAAACCTTACCCCCTTTGACTCTCTTACCGCTCGAACAACCGATATAAATTTAAACTAAATAAAACTATCCAAAATAGGGGAAGTGTGGTCCAGCTGGTTGGAATAAAAAAT
This sequence comes from Parotoplana pacifica, assembly GCA_034780595.1. Taxonomy (NCBI): domain Eukaryota; kingdom Metazoa; phylum Platyhelminthes; order Proseriata; family Otoplanidae; genus Parotoplana; species Parotoplana pacifica. The sequence continues at coordinate 11,747 of JAUYWI010078253.1, forward strand.
AATAATTCCGCTGAGATACACTCTTTACCAGATTTGAACAGATAACTTGGCTCTTTGAACTCAAAAGCAGCATGTCAATTGAGTACCAACTGTCTCATACTACTTTTGTAGACAAGTAGTGGGAGGAGCCCAAACGTTTGTTTTTCATTTAGTGCTGGCCTTCTATCAAACTGCTTTGCTGATGAAACCATAACAAGGTCGAAATAGCCATTCTGGGATCACACTACTTGTCTGCAAAAGTAGTATGAGATAGTTGGTACTTAATTGACATTTTGATTTTGAATCTTAATAGCCAAGTTGTAGAGAGTGTATCTCACCTGAATTATTATTTTATTGAATAAAGCTAATTTAAAACAAGGCTAATTCGTGTCATTCATAAATCTCGTATAAGGTTTCGAATATCGTCAGAAAAGTGAACAGACCTATTAATTTAGCCCCCAGGAGACCGTTGATCATCCCTGGTTACTTGTATGATTTAGGCGTACATTTGTGTTTTTTGTTGATACCCAAAATCCTCCCCTAAAATCCCTTTGGTTACATTATCAAATTTCATTCCTTCCAGATGATCGATAGTCAATTGTTTGTTTTTTTCTTGACAGCAGTGATTAAGACTTGATTAATCACAAGCTAATTATGATATAAAAATTCTAATTAATTAAGTTGATAATATTTTTCCAAACTTTCTGTCTCATTTAAAGTTATTAATGTTCCCCACCACCACCACCAACAACAACAACAATGACTTACATGCGCAGTATATACTTACAACGAAGAGTTTTGGCTCTTATCCAAACTGGTGAAATAAAGACGAGCAAGCGAAATGGTTTAATTTTGTACAGACATTGGGGCAATTGGAAATATGATTCTCTTCAATAATCACTCGTTTTTTTTTTAAAGTTAACTTAGGTAGTGCGCATTCTACCAAGATATTATTGTATTGATTTGTCTTACTTGTACGAAACAAGTTCGAGTTGGGTGGAAGCATCGCGCCACCACTCCCTACATATCTGAGTGAGAGGAGATGATTTTCACAGAGCTTGGTTGGTGAGTGAAAGTGTTTTTTAACGATGCGACAATCTGTACAACTATCTATTTTGTATTTATGAACTTCTTTTCTTATATACATTTATATTTTTGCGTTTTTTAATATGTTTGGCAAACTTATCAGAGTAGAGTTCTATTAATAATTCAGTAGGAAAAGCTGAGCCACATCCCTTTTCCAGCCATTAAAATTAGCACTGACATTAGCGGTAAGTAGAATATTTAAATTTAAGAACTTCAAAAACTATAGAAAGAGGATTATATAAGTACGTAGTTCATATACTTCCTATTACCCTATTCCATTTAATGATAGACAGTTTTGTTTACTTCCTGCTTTAGAAGATTGTTTCACGTGCCACTTCTTTTCTCGTACAGTTGATCCATGGCTTCCTTCCTCTTTTTGTTTTGGCCAAGTTTATCTGTTTTTTATTTCCTCTTTCTGACATGGCTGTTTTATTCTTTATTCAAGGTCAGTCGATTTATTCCTTATTTCGTCATTCAAGGTCAGTCAATTTATTGCTTACTTCTTCATTCATTGTTCAATTCAATTTCTAACTTTACTTTGTATCAATGAGTTTATAATATTTTTGGAAAATAAAAATAAAAATTTTGTTAAATGATACATTTAATGTAAATTTTAACAGAGTTCAAAAATAGGTAGGTAACATGAATTTAATAACAATAACTGTTCAATATGTTC
>JAUYWI010078264.1:0-13484 GCA_034780595.1 Parotoplana pacifica
TTGCTTATTGTCCAGGTCTCGGCTGCATATAGAAGAGTGGAAGTAATATAACATCTCAGCATTCGTTTTCTTAGTTCGGGGCATACCAACTTGGAAATGGAAAACAACTATGTAGTAATCACAGACATTGAATTGTCAACCTCACTCTCTCTCTCTCTCTAGGTCAGTTCCTGGATTACACATTTGATCATTACCCAGCCGACACACGATGATCGTAAGGCCATTTTCTCCTGCATCATCCGACTAGCCATTTCGTGTTTTAATATTGGAAATTTCAATGCAGTCGTAGAAATCCTGGCCGGGCTCAAGTAAGCAATTTAAAAAATGAAAATTTTATTCCATATTATAATCCAGCAGTCACCTACATTTTATCTTCTATATATTATATTAAACAAAAGAAAAGTCTGAAAAATATTGACAAATGTCCTTGACACAAAGGTTTTCAATGTCATTTGCACATCAGCTTTTTTTCGAGCAATTTTTTAAATAGGTCTATATAGCAAGTAGGTACACCTTTTCCCATTTAGCATTTGATGTTTGAAGTTATCTAATCTCTATTTATTTTTTAGTGCATTGTTTTGTAAAAACTAATCTGGCATGTACTTTTGTGTTTGTCCTAAACAATTAAGTAAATGACAAAATCAGTGAATAGCCGCTTATATTCAGATCTTGTAATATTTTGAAAAAATATTTATCTACTATCTCTTCAAACATGCAAACTGAAGCTCCAGGAATGGATTTTCACTATAAGTATGACAGATTAATATCACTATAAGTATATGACAGATTAATATCATTATGAGATAATTACATGTTGGAAGTTTGTATGTTCTAAAAATGTATACAGGAATTACTTTTTTTTAAATCTACGAAATAAAAATAACGGAGATATATCCATTTGTATAAATAGGCACCTACCTGCCTAGCTCCTACCTAGAAATCAATTTAGTACTTTTTGGATGAGTGAAATCATAGAAGAAATATGGAGTGAAATGTTGCCGATCAAAGGTCAATTTGAAAACATACCTTAAAAATATGTTGTTAGCTCTTTCAAAAATTCAAAATATTTCCGACTGTTTCTATTTTAACCAGATATGTCTAAATGGTCTATTTGGTGCCTTATTATTTTGACGCCAATCCTGCAACACTAAATCCTCACACACAAAAACTGTTCTAAAAGATTCTGACGAACAAATTTCCGGCACAGTTTTCTGTTGGAAAAAATTGCTGTGTCAAAACTATTGCGTCGAATAGAAATAATTGTGTCAAAAAAAATTATATTACAATTCGATATTTTTATGTGGAAAGGAAAACTGCCTCTATAATGTTATTTGTTCCAAAATTATTACTTTAAGTATTAAAATAGGTAAAGTATTCTATTAATTTTTATATTACAATGATATTTTATTTGTTATTCGAGTTATAACTATAAAATTGCTTCTTAATCATTTTTCTTTGCTTCAATTCTTTCTTTCTAATATAAAATTTTATTTTACAAGATGTTCTTGTTACATGGTTTTTGATTGATTTCATTATTTTTATCATCTAATGTCCCCAAGCATGACTTAGCGGCAGGATCAACTTAAATACTCCGCATATGCATTATCTATGTATGTACACAAATATATACATAGCTATATTGATTAACAAAATGAATCATTTTTTTATTAGCGTTAGGGATTGATAGTAGCTATATTATGTGGTTAAAATGTTTCTAGATCCGAAAAATTGAAACCATTCTGGCTGACTATTGCTGACATTTGTCGGGAGGAGCATATTTGCTTCAACCACTTGTGCAATCTTCTCCTGTCACGTGAACCTCGTCCTGAATATCGCGAATGCATGTCCAGAGCATTGGCCATCAATCGCTGCTCTGCCTTGCCCTTCTTTGGCGTTTTCCTCTGCCAGCTCAAGAGTATTGTGAATAACACTCCGAGTATGGTGGTTCTGCCCCCTCCAGATGAAACAGGTCATAAAGTAAGAGCGAATATTATGATCCAGTCATTCTAGGGTCGAACCTCAAACTAATTGCTTTACAGGATTTTTCAACGGTTTTGAAACCTCACATGTGTTCTACATGAAATGTTAAAAGTCCTCTTTGGTAAAAGTTTTGAAAATCAACCAAAGGTGGAAATTCCTATGTTGATTTCCTATTCCTTAAAAATCGTAGTCTTACGTTGACGAGAAATATTTTTTCATAAAAATATTTTATGTAATTTATGTCAAAAAATATATATTTATTATATATATTACTTGTAAATAGTAGAGAATTTAGTATAATTTTAACAAACGTAACAAGTATTTACTCATTTCCCGTGAACGTAGGAACACGCCAAGCTTTTAAAATGTTTATAACGTCATCAAAAGGCAATACTGTGAATTATTAGGCCAATGGTTAAACTTGAAAAATAAGATATTTTAAGGGATAAGGGATAGGATATTAACTTAGGAATTTCCACTTTTGGATAATTTTCAGAACTTTCCACAAGGAGGAGTCTTTAGTATGTCATGTAAATCACTTGTGAGGTATGTAAACCTTTGAAAAACTTTGTGAAGCATTACTTTCAGGTTTGGCCTAATTTTACCACAGCATGAATAAACTATTGAAAAGTCGTAGCATATATGTCTAGGATCAATTGTTTTATCAATTTGTTTTGGTGCGACACTTTTTATAAATTTGGAAATTGATTGAAGATACAATATTAGTACGACACTTTATACTCAATTTTTCTCTACTAACAAGAGTAAACAATTAAAGGCTTTAAGTTTTTTTTTGAATAATTTTTGTAGTTGGTGGTGTCTGACTTCAACGGCGAAGATCGGTTCACATCAAGGATTGGGGTTGGAGGATTGATCAATATGAACAAAATCAAAGAATCACTTCTGATACTCAATGATATTTGGATGGTGCATGCCCATGGTAAAGCCAGTCTTAGCCACGGATCTTCTTCCTCTAATTCATCAGCACCAGAGGAGAAGTCTGGCATGCCTATTGACAAGTAATGCTTTATACTTAGTTTGTTTCCACAGCTATTTAGTATTTACTGTTTCAAAATATGAAAGTCAAATTTACCTAAAAGCTATGTTATCTTTCTTCCATTAGAACCACATAAATGTTCAACTACAGTTGAATGTTACAATTACGTTGACCTACATTTGAAGTTAAGACATCTACATGTGATCACCGACTTTTTAAATTGAATCATCTATGTCGACCCCTGAACCTAACACCAGTGCTGACCTGCATTTAACCTAATACCTGTCTGTCACCATATTTGGTATTTCCAGTTGAGAGCATTCCATTTTGTAACAATCGATTTTTTTTATTAATTTCTAACATCAACTGTCGACCTACATTCTATCACTACATAATTTGAAAATTCTTTGTATATCTATATCTTCAACAGTAGGTATATTGATAAACAATTGCACGTTTACAATATAGCCTAAACAGTCCTGGAGGACATAGCCAATTTGGTTGGGTCGATCTGGACGGACCCATCTGTGTTTTAAGTTGTTTTCTTTAAATTTTATACTTTTGTATTTACTTTTCCAGAAATATTTTATTTATTAATTTCTTTTTGACATTTGAGAAAAATGTACTGTCTTACTTGTTTGTTTTTTTAATTTAATCATAGGAATTACAACTATATTATCTGGATTTTTTAATTTTGACAAAAGGTTGACCCAACCAACTGAAAATTGCTTCCGTCGAACCCGTTTGAAAAGGTTATAACATTAGATGTAACATTAAGTTCATTCTAGCCGGACTGTTGTTAGTGAAAAAAATACTAGTTCTGGTTGGGAAGTGTTTAAATTTCATTACAAATTCATTTTACTCTATTTTTGAGTGAAGTAACTTCTTATACGTAGTGTAAAAGTTTACGTCCAATTCAGAATGATATTCTCTATACTAATTTGAGCTTTGGTTTGATACGTAGTACTAGTGTTTTTTTATAATTATGTATTCTTTTATCAGGGAATTAATAAGATGCACTTGGCTAGTTTATTTCCTATTTTATTAAATGTCGATTTTGTAGGTATAGAGCTGACCGAATTGTTATGTCGAATGTTTTTTACATTTTTGCATTATCTAGGTCTCTGAGGAATCAACGTTGTCTTACATAATTATGTTCTAAGTCCAATTAGATTTTTGTACTCCAATATTTATTTTACAAAAGGTAGTATTGTCATGTTAATTCCATCCTTTCAGGAACAATTTTTTTGAAATCAATCTGCATAAATATACGAATGATGAAAACTGAAAAATTAATGAGAGTTCTAATAGCTCATTCATACTTTTACCCCGTTAGGTTTTGATTAATAAAAATTTACCTTTCTTTATATTGTTAGTCCAACTCGCTAACTAATAGGATACTGCGTTATATGCAGAACATTTCCATCACTTATGACAATTTTAATAGAAGACATAAACATACAAATGAGGAAACATACAATTTTGACATGGATAGAATTAACATCATTCATTTTTTTAAAGGAAAACTGATAGCGCTAACTAGCACACTTCATTTTAAAATCTTGTTAACATTAAATCCCTGTACCTTTTCTCAGCAACGTTTCTTTGCTTTTGATGAATGCTGAACTGCTGCCCCGCACATCCTACCGTCCGGTTGCGCCCGTACTGAACCCAGGTCACGTGGTCATGATCTCCGACAGACAAGCCGGCGTGGACGGGCACGCTCTACAGCTAATGCACCACGGCATCACAGCCATCCGGTTCGACAAGGAATCGCAGAGATCTTCCCTCCAACTGTTGCAACTTGCTCCCACCAATTCGGTGCTTGTCTGGACGAAAACACACTGGAGAATTAATCAAGTGTGTTACATTGATTGAAGATACACAAAAGTTTTAATTCAGAATACTGTGTGAAAATTTATTAACGCATGATATCAGAAATGAAATTTAGTGATTATGACAGCTTAGGTATACGATGCAGGTGGCAATTAATTATTTGTATAAATTTTATATTTCGCATTGGTATGACAAGAAATATGAAACATGATGTACATGTTTTATAAAATTATTTATGACTTCTAAATAAATAATATATGAAAGATGTCATTTTAAAATGATGAAAATAAGGGGAAAAGCATTTGTTATTATATAAAGTGAAAAAATTGAAAAATAACAAGATATAGCATTCCAATTCCACATTTTTATTTTTAGATAATTTAACAATTTACAATGTCTGTATCAAGAAAATAATTTTTTTTTATGTAACAACAAGTAAACATAGAAACCAAATCTGCGATTCGAGATCACTTTCTATGCCGTAACACTTATGCTACACAACTTATTTCTAAAAGATTGACATTAAAAAAATATCAAAACAATGGCAGTGTTGCAATTGTTATTCTAATGCCTTCCTATCCAGAGCGGAAGTAATGCTGGCGGCTCAAACATGCCAACCGCTTCCTCTTCATCATCGGGTGCGACCTGTCCCGGCAACGCATCACAGCCCTGTTCAGCTCAGTCGGTGGCTCTGCGCTCACTTCTGCAAACTCGCTATGCGACCGTAGCTCACTATCAAGATGGTCCAGATGAGGGTTTTGTCGATCTGAGTTGTGTGAAACAGATTTATCTTGGGGACAAAGGAGTGGATTGCAATACCGTCATGAGAAGGTAAAAAAATTATTAACTATCAATATCGATTTTTTTATAGTATTTCTACTTATGAATTTTTACAATTAGGTACCATATTTTAAGTAAAAATATTAGTGAATAGGTTCGTGTTTAAGAGTAATAATAAAAAAAACAGGTATACTTTGATGAAAATATACTACTTGTTTATATTACTCGCAAATAATAGCCCAGGACAGCTGTTTCGGCCTTGTTGGGCCTCATCAGCCAGGCATAATTTTCGTATATTTCATATCACAGCAACTTTATTGGGATTGTTCAATTGCGAAACTTACTTTATTCATTTTATTTATTCGAACCGATTTTTGTAGATTGAATTGTTAGCATATGTCTCTCTATCATTACTTTCAGTCCAATTAACTAAACTGTTTGATTTTAATTTTTATGTAAATTATCTTGCCATGTAATATTATCTTGTTTTAGATATTGTAGTCGGGACAGCTCCGGAATGACCGAGCAGTGCTGCGTTACTGTCATCTTTGGAACCTCTCCATCCGATAATCGAGTAATCCGCTTCATTTTGCCCTCGCTCTCAGCTCGACTCTGGTTAGTTGACGGCTTGGAGCGTTTCGTTAAGGCTGCCAGGGCACCTCTAAGTCCACAGGGTGCTCGAATTCAATGGATCAAGCATGAATTCCTACGCCTATTTTATGCAACAGAGCATGGGCTGGGTCCGAGTCTGGCAGAAACAACAAAGGTAAGTGAAAACAATCCTTCGTTGCAAATTTGGGTTTTCGTATTTTAAAACGACATAGGTGTCATTTAGCAATATCTATAGTATCTTCAAGCAGTGAGACTGGCGCAAAGCAGAAAAAAGTGGCGGATCATGACAGCCAACCTCTACAGGAGACGGCACTGATGATGATGATAGTATGTCCATGGAATATCTATTTGTAAATTTACTTTTAAAAGGATACTCTCTATCGAAACATAACCAGGTCTCGTTGCTATCAATATTGCTGGTAGCTTAAAACTGACATTTGGTCCAGATTAGATTTTGGTGTACATTATATAACTCGATCTCTATGAATGTACATTATGACCAACAAATATATAGGATGTATCATAAACTTGTCCAAAAATATATTTTTTAATGTGTATGTAGTATAATTATCATATCTATGATCGTCAATAATATATCGATTGTTTATCAATCGATCAAAAACAGTACATTGAATTTCTTTGCATCTTTAACAATTATAGTTGAGAATGCAATGGGACGCTATTTTACTAGAATAAATATCTATACTGCATGTGCTACAGGTGAATATATTAATGGTCTACACATGCTCCTACTGCGACAATCCCCATACTCTCCAGACATCAATCTTTGTGACAGATACATATTCCACAGGCTTGACTCCATTATGCAACCATTTCGAGATCGCTGGTGCAATTAAAGACTTTCTCTCAAGAAATCTTCTACGTTTTACAGCACACAGAATGCATGAAACTCTGAAATCGTCCATCGAAAAAATAATCGAAAAAGGAGGATTGTGTTATTCACAGTAACGAAGCATTTTGTACAGACAAGCATTTTATTAGTATAACTATTGTAAAATATTTTTTGGATAAAACCGATCATTTTTGTAATATAGCCTATATTACAATTTCTATGTATATTATCAAAGGCGTTTGGTGGACGAAGATGGTCTTCTTCCGCAACATCGGCAGCTCATGTAGACCTCCATTCGTCAGCAAGGCCTCCTGGAGAGGCTGTGCAAAAGAAAACTAAACCCACTAAAAAGTCACAACAGCCAAGTCCTTCAATTTCTGGCAAGGTAATAATCTTGAGGTTATACATCCGGTGAGTTGGAATGGCAATGTTACTTTTTCTATAAGTATCACAAAAATGGTTGCTGTTTTTCAGGAGAGGCTGATCGATTCCAATCGTCACAGCACCTTTAGTGGATCATTAGAGTTGGTATTCGATGAGCACCGTAAAGTTGCCCAACCTGATCCGGTTGCTACGTGGAGTCACGCTGGCGAGCTAAACAACAACAATACGTGGACTAGAACCGGCGGTTCTGTTAAGTCTTCTGGGCACACACTGCCACCGAGACATCTCTGGCATTCAACATTTGCCACCACTGTTCGTTCCAACAAAACAAAAGCCAAAGAAGTAAGAGACTCTTTCAGTAAAAAGCAACACATCAGATTTTGACTAAATTTACTTTTGATAAAAATAAATAATTAGATAAATTATTCCAAATAAGATAAGTCATCGCGGTCCGACTAAACAAAATGTCCTGAGAATAAATTTAAAATCAATAGAATAATGATAAGCTTATCCCAAGCACCCTAAAACACATTGATGATGTCATCATTGAGCCATCGTCTCACATTGATCATATGTATAAATATTTTTAGCCATTTTACAGTCACAAAATTATCAGTTTTCGGCATTTTCCATCACTTTCTTTTGAGAAGGTCTTAGTGAACCAATTTAGGCCAGATTTGGGTTGATAAGAGAAACAGGAAAAATTTGAACGTGGAAGAATATTTCTAAAATAATTTTTATAACGTCTATTTAGGTTCCATTGTCCTATTTAATGATACATACCTATCTTACTAATGTAGGGGAGAAAAGAAAGTCAGACCTTTGTGTAGAAAATGCAATTAAATTATTTTGTATTTCTTGGATCAAATTCTTTGTTTTCTTTATACATATAGGAAAACAAAATACGAATTTCGTTTTTGATCTAGGTATCTTCATACAGGAAAAATAATTATATTTCTGTGTAAAACTTTGGTAATTTTGATTATGTTAAAATTGTTGTTTTATGCATAAGATGAAGTAAAAAAAAGTTTTGCATTTTGTTAAATTATCAGACATACATACTTACTAAAGAATTTGTGAAACCTTTACAATGTCGCCTAAAAAAGAAGCTGATAGAGAATATTCAGCCTGACCTACAATATCAGTTAATTTATGGTTACCTGGGCATCACTTTGTGTGGTTCAGTTTCATTTAGTGCAGCACATTATGAGATTTTCTTTTTCATTGGGTTTTAAAGTGCTAAAAAATCTGCATTCAAATAGTTATGTTTCTCGTTTTTGTTTAAATCGAAAAAAATGTTTTTAAGAAAGGTTTCTGAAACGGCATTACATGTCTTTTCAGAAAGGTCTTGGGAGCTTTAAATGATTTGAAAACGGAGAGATTTTGGAAACATTTTTATTGAAAAAACATCAGAAGATGATTTTTAAAACTTTATAAAAATTATTTTTATCAAGTCTCCATACCTTGGATCTTAATCAGTGACATTATTAAAAAATGGTTTTCTATTATTTAATTGGTTAGTGCCTGATAGATAAATTTTGGGGATGTACCAATGATAGATATTTTTGTATTACAGCAAAGCGCCAATAACTCCACTAATCGACGCCGCTACTCTCTTAAGTCCTTCCACGAGGAAGATATCTCAGATACGTCGTATCACCACCGCCAACATCCGCACTGTCACCTGATGGAGAACCATCGCATGTCCTCCACACCAGCACTCAATACCGGCGGCCAACCAGGCCAGCCCAACTCTCCGGGTGTGGCGCCATCCACGCCCAGTGGTCAACTGTCCTCCAGATTGTCCGACATCACACAGCTGGAGAACCTGAACCTGACCGATTTCTATGATCTATTCTGTGCTTTTGGTGTACGAAGCCGATTGGATTTAAAGCATTTGTTTGATATGTGGGCGACCCCAGTGTCAGAACTAATGGAATTTGCATCGCCAACCACACAAGAAAGTAGTTGGAACTCAAAACATAAATCATTTTTAGGATCAGGTACGTCTTCTGCGCTATTTCATTGGCTTGATTAAGTAAAATATGAATGAAATAAAATAAATAAAAGGAAAGAGTTGACTAGATTATCGTTAAGTGATTCTTGATGTAAGTACAACCTGGTACACACAGAAAATGCTGGTGTTAAAGATTTTCAAAAACTTAGTAGAATTGACTATGATAGAGTTGTCTACAAATTTTTAATTAGGCAGAATATTGTTTTTTAATACTCAAACTCTCTGAAAAATATTTAATAGAAAAAGTTCATATTATAACTAGATAACTGTACAATATTTTTCTGATAAATATGTAAAGATGGTATCATTGTTGGAGATACGACGGATACATTATCTTTGAAGACAATTAATATTTAGCCTAGGTACATACATGACCACCTTTTACACATCCACTAGTTTCGTATATTTTTATCGAGGACATAATCAACTTTACATTTTGCAAAAGCTTTGAACAACTAAAGATAGATTTGTACAGTTTTAGTCAACTGTGTCATATGATAGGTGCCTCAAAGGTTCGAAAACAATTGTTTATATATTCCAACATCTGTAGAAGAAAGGGATAACATCACATGAGCTATAAAAACAGAATTGCAATTAAGTAAGAGAAATGTCAAACCAAACTTAAGCCTTACAAACAGGTTTGAGTCCAGTGTCCAACTATACGACCAACGCTCTGGAATTATTTAATTATTATATTTTTTGATTCTTAGATTATTATTTTTTAAGTTCTGATATTAAAAAAGACAATAATCATTGAAGTCCCTAGTCTGGATCCAAAATATTAAAACAATAATAATGTTCCATCCTACTAAGTATACAGGTTAAATATTGTCGAAGATATATGAAACTGTCGTATCTCTAAAACTGTCGTATCTCGATTAATATACTTGGATGTTAAAATATATTTTTTCTATCATTTCCCAGAATATAAATTTATGTGTTTTACTAGTACTGAAAGAAAATTGAAATACAACGGTTTTATATATCCATGATGATATTGTATAAAAAATATCGATATTTTCTTGGGATTTTTTTAAAGATTTTAACAAGATTGTTTATTCAAATAAACGCAAACTAATCTCATTTCACAGTCTTAACCAATCACAAATATTGGTCTAAATTGTGGAGATATGAAGAATCCAGTGATATTTTTTTTTCTAAATTGGCGCCTGGCCATCCATCCCTCCACAGAAGGTATGTCCTTGAGAACAATAGGTCAGGACAGTACATACCTATGTTCAAATCATTTTTTTTTATTATAATACGAATTTACTTCTAGGCTCACGTCATCTGCAAATGTCTTCCTTAACATCCATAGACAGTCAACGACGCGACATCTGTGCTGCAGTAGCCGTCGCCAGCATTGTCTTCAATGGAACAGGCTATGAAAAGGGCAACAAAACGCTGTGGACTGCACTAAACTTGAAACATTTTCTGGAAACTTTCCAGCATGAAACTGTGACAGAAGAAGAAGTTTTGAAATTGATACAGGTAAACACGAATGTCTAACTTAATTTATGGGGGGGGGGGGATTTTTGAAAAAGAATCATTGAAGTGAGATGTCCTTGACTGAAAAGTTTTTATAAAATGGCAAATTAGTTTCTTTTAAATTCCATTTTGATTTTCAGCATCATGAACCAGAATACGAAATTGCCTACAATCGATGCTTGAGCTTTGAAGGATTTGCTAATCTAATGAACGACAATTCCAATTTCATATTTTATGGAACAAATTCTGACACTGAAGAATTACAGGTAAGTCTTTCATTGAGTTTCTTTTGGATTTTGGATAATCTAGATGGTACTTCCAATCACCGAGATTGACTAGCTATCTTATCATGCTTCAGCTTGGGTGTAGAACAAGATGCACATGATTACATAGTTTTGATTTGATCTTGAAGAGATGTTGTTTTTATGTGGAAGCCATATTTATATTTTACACATCTTTTGGTTGGATTACATTCATTACTATTATGTTAGTGCTATCGAAGGCTTGACAGATATTATTTATTATTTATTATTTTGAATGTTTGCTGCAGTAAAGATTTCATTCTACATATTTTATTATTCATTTTATAAATTTTGTTAATTTCATAGTATTTTTCTTCCTTCTTAGCAAATGGACCATCCACTATCCCACTACTTCATTGCCTCTTCGCACAACACTTATTTAGCAGGACATCAACTTACCGGCGATTCGTCAGTGGAAATGTACACTCAGGTCAGTATGCTAGACGTAAATCTTCACAAATAGTAATAGGCTGTATGTGGAAATGTTAACAAATATTAATATGAGTAATACAATATTGCAACGTCAGAAATGTTTACAAATATTAGTATGCTGGGTGGAAATATTTACAAATATAAGCATACTAAATAAGAATTATTATTATTATTATATTCATTTGTTTTAAGAGTAGTAATAAAAACAGGTTACTTTGATTAAAATATACTACTTATTCATATTACTCGCATGTGATAGCCCAGGACGCTGTCAAAGCAGGTCTACTTAATATAGACAGGCTGACTGGTAGAGATTTATAATCTAAATCACAATAGATTACATGTTTAGAAATATCAGAAGACTAGCTGGAAACATTTACAAATGTATTCATAGGTATGCTATAAAAGAAAAATAGTTTTTTCGTCTACATTTTATAAATTTATTGCCATATCATGATAACACAACGTCAACCTGTAACACCAATTCTGAGGAGTCACGTTATGACCATTACGATAAAAATTAAATTCTTTGATTTAACTTTAAGCATATAGAGGACATAAACCATTTCCTTTTCTTTTAGGTACTTCTCAGTGGTTGTCGTTGTATTGAGCTGGATTGCTGGGATGGAGAAGATGGTTCCCCGGTTATTTATCATGGACACACATTCACGAATAAAATTTCTTTTTCAGTAAATAAAATTACTTTTTTCATTTCTCATTCGGTCTAGATACTGCACACTTTAGGATATAGGCAGGAGAATATTAGACTATATTGATAAATATGAGGTCCAGAGATTATCTCACAAATCGTCTAATGTCTGTTAAAATTGACAAGACAATTGGACGATGTGGAACAAATTATCTCTTGGCCTCATTTATTACTATTCATCTAGGTCCTCTCAACTGCTAAAATGAGGAGGTCAATTTATGATTTTGGATTTGAGTAATTTTGTCTATATAAAAGTCATTTTTTGTCATCATATTTTCAAAACTTTAGTTGTAGACATCATATTCAAGGTACCTCTATTAGATATCTTTAATTTTAAAAGTACATACGTGTTTTCTGATTTTTACTTACATCAGTAGTCATTATTTTATCTAGAAAACATTTCCATCATAATTATAGACCAGCTCATTAACGCGTGCCATAATGTTTAAATTATATTTACGTCTAGGCAGTGGTAGAAGCTATCAATCGGTCTGCATTTGTCACCTCGCCTTATCCAATTATTCTGTCAATTGAAAATCATTGTTCCATACCTCAGCAGCAGAAAATGGCACACATTTTCCTGGTAAGTTCTATATATAAACAAAAATCTTTTAATATCAGGCAATCCCTCAACATCAATCTTCAAGTTTATATTCAACTTCTTGTTCTTTACACGCCATCTCAGGTTTGATCACTAATATGGCGAATGTACATGGTCAGGAATCTAACAAGTTTAGTTGTGTGGAATTTATCAAATGTGATTATACGCCAGGCTTCATTCTTGATAGATTTGATACATCCAAGTATTCTACTCCTGGGCTTCATTCTTGATGGAGTTGATACATCCAAGTATTCTACTACTGGGCTTCATTCTTGATGGAGTTGATACATCCAAGTATTCTACTTCTGTGCTTTATTCTTGATAGATTTGATACATCCAAGTATTCTACTACTGGGCTTCATTCTTGATGGATTTGATACATCCAAGTATTCTACTCCTGGGCTTCATTCTTGATAGATTTGATACATCCAAGTATTCTACTCCTGGGCTTCATTCTTGATAGATTTGATACATCCAAGTATTCTACTCCTGG
>JAUYWI010078275.1:0-13483 GCA_034780595.1 Parotoplana pacifica
ATTTTATATTACTCAGGCAATGATTATGCCTAGCTGCCGAGGCCCAACAAGGCCGAAACAGCTGTTCTGGGCTATCATTTGCGAGTAATATTGATAAGTAGTATATTTTTATCAAAGTATACCTGTTTTTTATTATTTCTTTTAAACAAATATGTAATGCATAATACTAATAATTTTTTTATATTCCATTGATTTGTATTGTCAGGAATGATTTGATATTGTAAATCTGCTTCAGTTTGTCTTGTGCCACTTCTTGCAATTCTTTGATATTTTTATCCTCATTATTTGACATTATGCTATTTTATATTTATTTAATTATTTTGGAATTTTGGGATATGACCAAGAATAAAATAGGTGATATCTCCCATTCCAATAATCGCTATTTATGTATATGATCAATAACATTTTATTATTATTGTGATGGTTTATTTTTTAAAGGTGAAGTTGCTTACGAGTAATAGTCAACGACAATTAGTTACAATATAATATCGAAAGTTATTTTTTCATGTGTTTTCATTTAGTATTTTAGTATTTATTTTGGGTATTCATTTACGCAAATTTATTCAAAATAGGAGTCAACTATTCGTCTAGTTTATTGCCTTCGTCGTTGATTTTTTTTAATTTCTGAAATTTCACTATTTTAATTATTACATCATACAGGACATGTTTTCATAACCTTATAAAATTTTAAAAATGTGATTAATGGTTGATAATATGAAATCAGAATTTACGATTTTAGGACATTTTTAGCTACTTCTATGTATTTTATCATCTAGCATTCAATCAATGGTTTTTGATCATATAATATTAGTAGATTGAGCTGCTCATTTAACAATAAATTAAAACATATTATGGTCATTTCCAATGAGGGTGCTAGATAACTATTTTAGTTTAAGTACTACTCCGTTCTCTGGGAATTTGAACTTTCGAGCATTATGGCCATGCCTAGTATGGCGGCTGAAAGTGTTCACAGGCATGTAGGTCACCTCAACATTGTAAAGATTCAATCACAACATGTTTAGGTTGCATATTTACATGTTTAGCTGACATCAACAGTGTTAAGGTTCAATCTCTACATGTGTAGGTTGCACCTTGAAACTTTACACTGTTGAGCTGACCGATATGCCAATGATCTCTTTCGGCCGCCATATACCTAGAGATATTTCTATGATTGTGACTGATACGTTGCATAAATTAATCGATATATTTTAGATGATGAGTCACTCAATAACAGCAGAAGAGGTTTGTATTAACAAACATTTGGTTTAACATTTTATTTTTGCAACTTTATATTTTTAAATGTAGAGTAAATATAATGTAACAGTTCATTAAGTTTCTCATCGTGCTGCCTCCCATTGCAGCATATTAGGGAACCTATGAGCTTTGAAAATACTGCAAGTACAATACGAGTATGATAGCACAGTCCTGTAGGTTTAATATTTTTTATTTCAATAATTTTGTAGTCTGTCTGTTGAAATGAAATGTAAAGACTCGTTATCCAATTAATTCTGAAGAGACTTAAACATAAAATTCAAAACTTGTGAAACAGCGCTAATTTTGACTACCAATAATTTATTATCCTAAAAGAAAATTTTCAGCAAGTAACAAGATTGCTCACAGAATTATAAAGTGGCTTTGTAAACATTTTTTATAGTAAAATAATGTTTAATTAAATATATTAAACCTCTGCTAATGAATTTGATATTTATTCATTTGCATATTTATCATATTTTTCCCACAAATCAAATTTAGAAAAAGATATATGTAAAGTCGACATAAGTAGTATTTATCACATTAAATTAGAATAAAAATTTTAGAGACCACGGTAACATCATTTTGTTATTTACGAGAAAATATGACCATTATTCTCACAAATTTTATCGGTTTTCTAAAACGTTGCCTGCTTTGTTTTAAAGTATTAAATCTATATAAACTGATTTGTTTTATTTTTATGTAATATCATTAAATTTTTCTTTTTGTATAATTATATTAGAGCTTTCTTTATTAAAAATAAATTTTAGTTATATGTAATTTATATGCTCATATCTATACTCTACGCATTATGCTTACAGGAGGTCCAATCATAGTTATTCTCACTTTTGCATGATTTCATAAACTTGTTGTCATTATAAATATGTTGTCTGTTTTTGGTGTTATTTTTTTATTTTTATTTTATAAATGATCATTCATAAATAATGTATTATTAGACAAAAAGAGATGTTTCAAAATTCGATTTAAAGCTTTTAGCTTCAATAATAAAACATAATTTTATGATGTTCTGTATAATAATTTTTGCATTGTGGTTTGGCCAATTCCTATCAGTCGATCAATGCTTAGGTTTCTTTTGGGTGACATTTATTGCTCTTTTATCATATTCTGAGTTGACTTTGTCAGCGACATTTTATTATTGAAACATAAAATCGAAAATATTCCTTGAAGCCCTTTTAGCTCTTCTTGAATCATGCCTAGGATGTCGACTAATTGACCCCCTCCCCCTACCGGGTTTACAAAAGGAATCAACCCATCTGTATAATAAGGAGGAACGTGGTTTTAGATTTTACAAAAACGTACATTCCTTATATGAATTTACCTTAAATACCTACATTCTAATGTTTTTTCATTGTGGTTTCAAATTTCATTATTTATGACGAGTTTTTTATCATTATGACAAAAGAATTTTTTTTGTATAATGTACATATGACTTCACCAATTCCTATCTTTTAATTTTGCCGCATACCTGCTTTACCTGGATATTGGTGTTTAATAATTTTCTAAATAATTATTATTTAGTTAACCTATAATTGCTAATTTGTGTTCAAAGGAACAGGACAAAATGTTGTGGGTAGTTTCGAATAAATACTTCATTTATTTACAGTTTTTTTTATGTTAGAAAATCTTTTGGTAAATTTTACATTTTTATCAGTTTTCTCAACAATGCTAATGTCACACTTTAATTTTAATATAATTTGAGAAGTCAACTATTCATGAAACTAATGCATGTACAATTAAGTGACATGTAATGCTAACTTAACTGTCTGATATTGTATACTGCATAAATGATTTCAAAATGAGATTTATAGTTTTCTTTTTAAATTTAGGTTCAATGCAAGTTGAATTAATGAAACTGCACAACCGCCACGGTGAAGAAAGTCCAACTGGTTGTCGATCTTCGTCCGAAAGGGATGATGAAGACATTGATGAGAAAGGTGATTATTTGAATTATGTTTCCTTAATTTTGGGCTGGGAATAACTGATACCAATAAAGAGAAAATAAGTTATTTTTCAGCAGATTGATACATGCAATGAGGCTCAGTAATATATTAATTTTCTATTCAAAATTTACTAGTTTTGCAAATCATCGCTCGCTAATCATCTTGATTTTTCTACATCTACATTTATCAATACAAAGTGTAAGGCTAACATTGGCCAGAACGATTTGATCCAGGAGCTACGAGAGTTTTAATCAACTCTCTGTTTCCAAAGGTTTGCTAGTTTTGTAATGTATTACACATCAAGTCATGCAATGGATGACAAGTCTTGTGTTGTACAAATGGTGTCTGTGCCTCCGGTGGTCACTTAAAAATGTAGATTTAATCATAGTTTTGAGTCCCAGGCTATTTTCGGTGAAACTATTCCCTAATAATAAAAATTGTCTCAAGACTTGGAAATTTTGGTCCAAACACTACTTAAGACAACTCTATAAGTAGTGGGGTTAAGGGGGATTTACCCTCCCCCAGAACCAAACAATATATCCATGATTTATCTAAAACACATTGGACCACTAGCAACTTCATTTATCACTAACATCATAAACAGATCCATTATAACCAACTGCCTACCACAGATATGGAAAATGCCATCACAATCCCCATACTCAAACCAAATAAAGATCCGACGCTCACTCCTTTCACCCATTGTCAAACCTTTTCTCCAAAAACATATGCCAACCCCATCTAATCAATATGGATTCAAACCAAACCACTCAACTACAACAGCCCTACAAAACTTATCCCACGACATAGCTGCTGGCTTCAACCAAACCATGCCACCTTACTCACTACAACTGTAGACATTACAAAAGCTTTTGATACAGTAAATATTCACATCCTTTCACAAAACTCACTCAATCTTCCTTACCAAACTGCTTGACAAAATACATTTCAAATTACATACATGGCAGAACAACAGGTAAAGTTTAACAATAACATCTCACCCCATCGCAACATCCCAATCTAGCTAACATATGTCCATCATGGAAGCAATCACCCCATAAAACATTACACATATTTAACTGTCCACATCACCCAGGGTCCCTACACACTTGAATGTCTCTGACCTATGGTTAAATCCATCAGAGGTTATCAAATTCATAGCCCACACTGGGAGGACTACCCTTTTTTACAAAAGGTAGAGGCTACAACAACTCTATAAGTAGTATAAAATGTAGCTTTAATCATACTTTTGAATCTCAGCGCCATTTTGGCACCAAATTGTTTAGATAATTACACAAAATCACTTTTTCAAAGCCAAGACCAAATCTAATGGTGCATAACTAAACAAGACCAGCCAACTAATTTTCTATACAGCTTTATTTCAACAAGAAAACCAAAATATAGCTTTAGTCAGGCTGTTGAGTCTCTGCACCATTTTGGTACCAAATTATTTCAAATTCAAGAATAGATCTCTTGGTCCATATCTAAGCAAACGATTTCAGCTTTATTAATGATGAAACCATTGTCTTCGTGTATGTTTTGAACAAATAAAAATGACGATACAGATTACGTCACTGAACAGTACAGAAAATAAATCTACCTTCATATTTTTTATTATATGATATCAAATTGATCAAAAGGAATAACCCATCTCCCTCTCACTTTGGGTCGGAATGTCAAAGACGGAATTAATAACCTCTCTTTGGAATATTTGAAGTCTTGTGCACGCGATAAGAAGGTGGTAAGCTTCTTCTTCTTCTTCTTCTTCTTCTTTATTTTCATCACAATCTCTGCAGATGGGGAAGTTGATCTACAAATCTTAGGGGCTCTAGGGAGAAGGCACTCACCCGGGTAAAGTTGATGGATGGCGATACATCGCTTCTCTACAGTTGGCTGGCTACTACTGGATGTGTTAAGTCACTTTGAGGTACCATTCCGAATGATTCTTCTTTTGAGAATTGGACATAGAAGATCTATGTTTGATGGTGTTAGTTGCCGATTTGACATCAATAGGTACAAGATTCTGGTCCAGAGGCTCCCAGCTTTAGCGAGTTCATCAGCTAAATAATTTCCAAAAATGCCGCAGTGAGATACTATCCACCTCAATTTGATCTGGATATCATCTTGTTGGAGCTTCGAGATGGTATTATGGATGTCCGTTACTGTTTTGCTTTGCTGCGGGTTTTGGTTTTGATATTTTGGATCTTCTCGAGGGTGGCTTTGCTAGCAGTAAGAATTCGGATACTTTCCCCCTTTTTTGTTACATAGGTCGCACACGTCCTTAGAAATGTTTCATAACATAATGTGTTAATCAGAATCTTTATATTTTTCTTTGTACATTTCGCAGACGAATTTTGATTTCTGTCTGCCAGTTGTTTTGGTGCAGTTTCGCTCTTCGTCAAATTACCAAAGGCACTTGACTTTTGTCAATTGTATCAAAAGGTGCGATTCTACCTGTTTGAACTAAAGTTTAGTCAAACATCATTTCACTGGTCTTATTTAGTTATGCACCAGGAGATTGTGTCTTGATTTTGAAAATGTTGCTACCAAAACGGTGCAGGAGCTCAACAACATGATGAAGCTACATTTATACTACTTATAGAGTGGTAGTAAATAGTGTTTGGACCACATTTTCCAAGTATTGACCCAATTTTTATTATTAGCGAATGTGTTTGTACATACCTGTTCTCCAAAAATTAGTTTAGGATTCAAAAGCATGATTAAAGCTACATTTTTGAAGTGACCCCTGGAGGCCAAGACGCCATTTGTGCAACACAAGACTTTTCATTCATTGCATGTCTTGAGGTGAGTTGTATTACATAACAAAACTACCAAACGTCTGGGAACAGTGAGTATGATTAAAACTCTCGTAGCTTCAGGTCTCTCGTGGCTCTTGATAATATTGTAGAAAGTAGAATTTATACCACACAGACTCTTTCAAATGTCTATGTTCTTGTATATTCAATTTCTATTACAGGAGAATTTTTGGCATCAAGTCCTCCTACCTGGCCGACGGCAATTGTTCCCACTGATGACGATCACAGTTCCTCTTTGGTCGATTGAGCGTGATTGGTTGAGTGACGCAATTCTATGACGATGTAATCTTTTATTATTACAAAAGCATTTTAGGTATTGTTGTATTAAATGTACGATTTAGGATTTTTAACCTGATATTGTGTAGTTGAAAAATTCGAAATTTAAATCTGGTGCAATTAAATGTATAAATGAGTAACACTTCTAGCTGTAATTTTTAAATGTCAGGTATTACGTTAAACGGCAACTAGGTATTATGAAAAATGTATTTTATTGCCACATACAGCCTTTAGAAAAAAAATATGATGCAGTTTATGTTTACTAACGAATTGTCTCATGGCTCCCATTCCAAGAGGCAGTGATGCTCTTTATGCTTTCCACAGGTGGTATTTTCTTTACCCCAACGTCCGAATGGTGAAAAATTTGATCACTTCAATTTTTTTGTATCCTGAGTTTGGTTTGTAATTGTCTGAATTCATGAGTAATAATAAGATGCAGTAAATTTAGTAATTTTTTTATCTGTGAAAAAAAATATTTTTGTTATTTACGACTTCAATAGTTCAAAATACCCCCAAATGTATCATTTATACTTTATTTCTACACTCTGTATTTTATATAGAACTTATTTTGCTTAAATTAGTTCTGTAAATTTGAATATGAATGTTATTTTATAATGTCTGTGCTGCTTTTCCTACTTGTATTTTTTCTTAGATAGTTTAAGATACAAACATTCACTGGATTTTCTGTTTTTATTTTATAAAGTCTTGTTTACTACGTGGTTTATATCCCTTGACGAATCTAGGTATCCAAATGACAAACGTAACAAATTTCAAATTATATACAAAAAATGTATGGATTTTATTTGGCACCCTATAGTATATTGAATTTGTATATTCATTTTATTTCCGTATCATTGTTTTTAATATGATTGTTTGTAGGATTATTTTAAAATCTCGAGTAGTTAATTGAAAATTACATAATACTTTCTAAACGCATACTTAACAAGTGTATATACCAATAGGTATGTAGATAATTTATGATACATACCTTTTTTTATATTTGATGTGCAATATCCATAGTTTAAGTATGCTTAACTATAGTTTGTTTGTGGTAATTTATTTTATATTAGTTATTCCGGTTATGCTTGTATTCTGATGACGTCGAAAATTTAGAACTCTCAGTTTATTCCGTACATTTTATGGTTTATTCTATTTTATTATGTATATAAAAGTACTATACATCCATTAGCCCATTTGTAAAAAACATTTTCTATCATGCTGCCGTTATTTTCTGCTCATAATCAAGCCAAATGTACGAGTAAAATCGACTTACATTGTTTTAACTTGTGAATTACCTCACTATTTATTTGTTTATTATTTATTTATCGATTTGTTGTCCTATTTATTTATTTTCTTTCGGATATTTCAATGGAAATAGAGCTGATTTCGCTTAAACATTTTGAGTGAACTGATGTTGTAATCGCTTTATAAAATTTTTACATGTGAATTCTTACTTTTAGAATTGGATTTCTTTTATAAAATATATTCCAATTAATGAATCTATTGAAATCTTTAAAAATATTACACACTTTATCGATCAACCAAATACTCTTAAATCAGAATAAATTTTCGAAATTTCATCACAACCTGGTTTATTATTTTTGAGTTAACGACATATCAAACGTGTTGATACGGTGTTATTATTGTTTACTTTATAATGCGATTATTTTGACATTTTTGTAATATTCCTTTAGCTGAAAAATAACTGCTACATAGAGAATTATAATATTACCATTATCATTAGTTGGTCACAATATTTTCCTTATACTGATTGTTTTTCTTTGAGATATTTTCTGATACAAAGGATTTTTAATTTTCAGCCTTTACGCATACAATTAAACTAAGACCAAGATGAAATAAATTGTTGTTATATTTTAAAATTTATGCATAATCTTACAGAACATGTATTTAACTTTTTGGTGCATTTCTTTTTTATAGAATAGATTAACTTTGACTTGCCAAATTTCTTAGGCCATAAAAATAAAATTCGATAAAATTTTGGTTAGAAATACATTGTGTACTGTCTATTACGTAACCCATTTCGTGCATTATTTTTATAAAATAGTTTTTATTTATGTAACTTGCTTAAATTGTAAGAATATAGTTTGGTTGTTCAATGCGAGTATTTTAGAAAAATGAACAATTTAAGTCATTCCAGAGATTTTAATCTTATGGACATTTTGCTTGTTTTTTTAATCAAATTATTAACTTTAGAATGTGTCGGTTGCTTGTGGTGCCAGTTTGTGTGTATTATCTTTAGCGGGTATAAGATTTACATACTTGAATCAATCTGACAATGTTTCTTTTGTTTTATTTATTTATTATTAAAGTACTTACGTATTATATTTTAATTTAAATATTATTATTTACTCAGATAACACTTTTTTACATGCATGGTCGATAATAGGGACCCCTAAAAATCATATTTTGAAAATATTCAAGACCAATCTAAGGTGCCGATGACGTCATCAAATCCAAAAATAAAAAAAACTTTATTCGATTAACTTTAATTTAGTGGATAAACACCTGCATCTTAAAAAAACAATGTAAAAGAATCGAATCTATCGATTTTTTGTCAAAATAACTAAAACGCACACAAATCCAGTAGAATCTTATATAACTTTTTCATTTGGTACGTAATAAATTCGCCAGATATTGAATATTCCAAATTTAAATGCATTTTAATGAACTCTTCTTAATCTATTTGTAAATACAGTTTTCTTTTTTGGGGATTTTTGTATTTTTTTTACCTACACAGAGGTCCGATTCACCATTTTTGAAATGAAGCAGTTGAGAAAAGTATCAATTTGTGTGTAAATTAATTGGGTAAGTATGAATCTCAAATATCCTCTAAAACGTTAAGGTGTAAAATAGTTATGCCCAAAAAACTCCTATCTCCACAATGCTGAAAGGTAAATACTCATAGATATCATCTCTACCATCACAGGAATGTAAACATAGATTTCGTCATTCTATGGAATTTATAAAGAGTCGGACCTCTGTATAATCATTACTCTATAGTTTCACCTTTGGATACAAAAATTACCATAACATTTTGACTCATTAGAGTTGTTTTAAATTTTAAACATACTAAAGTGTGTATACTAAGATACAATGTGTGAACTTTAAGAATTTTTTTTGCCAAAAAAACAATCAGTTGGCTTGCTGGGCAAGAAATAATATTTGCTTATTTCATCATTATTTGACATTATTTGTACATTTCGCCCAAAATTAGTTTAAGCTTCATTTTTTCAAATCGGGTCACGTGTGGATACTAAAATTGTTGTACCAATAGTAGTTGTGTTTTGACATCTTCATAATATGTATAACCTTGATTCCATATTTTATCCCTAATTGGTTGACGTAATTTGAAACAACGTGCGAGAGACCCCTCTTACCATCGAAAGGATAAATAGTTATTGTATATTTATTTGAAGTGTTTTGTGATTTTTTAAATATTATAACTTGTTGCGCTATTTATTTATTGCAATAAAAGTTATTTAATATATTTATTACTTACATATTTTTAGTTTACAATGCCCATTAAAATCGTAAATCAAAATTATTTCTTGGATTGTACATTTTCAAAAGTAATCAATGATGGAGTTATAATATAAAAGATATCTCAGCAGTAGGTAAGTACAGTTATTAGGCATCATTTGCTTTTTATGTACTTATTAGAAATATAGTTGTTGTTCGATTTAAAAATTGATAATCTATTTAGTATTGAAATCACTACATGGTTTTCTAGTGAACACGCTGTTCTCTGTACTGATTTAATAACTGACTATATTTTATAAGAAATTTCGTATAATGACTTCCACCAGTGTTTTACTATTTGATACTTTTTTCATAATTTTGTATCCTATTTATAACTGATCCTTGGATTCCATATCGAAAATATTTACATAATATTTTCACCGCAGTAACTAGATATTTTGATTTCCGCCGGTCAAGCTAGTAAAAAATTCTTTATCAAGAACATACTATAAAAAGAGACTGTCAACTCTATGCTTTTGTTTGCTGCTAACCTCAAAGGTCAAAATAGTGAACCAATTGCTTTGTAATTTGGAACATTGCTTTGAACTTAAAAAGAGAATAATTCTTAAAATTTCAGGGTCCTTGGTTTGGACCGGCGAAAGAGACGAAAACCTCAATTTTGAATGTACTAAACTGAACAATAATAAAAAAATTATATTCAATTATTTAAATATCATTTGGCTCCTATCAATTAACTGTCAGGCTTCGTCGAATTTCACTTATATACATAGTAGAGGAGTGGACAGTTATTGCTTTTTATCTTCAAAATTTATGATAGATATGAATGCCATATTTTAGAATTATGTCTATAATGTTAATATCTTTCAAACAAAAAAGAATTTGTAATAATCTATTTTTGTTGCGGTGATATTTAATACTAACGATTTTTGAATATTGAAAAATCAATAATATTAAATATCTCAGCAACAAAAATAGATAATTATAGAATTATTTTATTGTTTGAAAAATATATATTGTCACACACATCGTACTATTGAAAAATTAATAATATACACTGGCTAACAGTGTATATAGGCAACTACAGTAGGCAATCACAAAATTCATTTTTTCTAAAGATATTAACCCTTTGCTGATAGACTGAGCTATACGCCTCTGATTAAAGAGGGAAGGTGTACACTTCACCCTAGAATATTGTACTTCATGTGGATTGATTGAAATGTTTTTGGGTAAACGATTTTTTAGAAAAAAATATAGATAATAGTGTCGTGTTAGGGCCGATGACGTCATAGAAGGCTAAAAATTAAAGTTTGTTCAATTGACTTCAAATTTGCAATGTCGGTCCATTGCACATTCACAAAATTATTGACCTCTGGTCAAAATCAATAAAATGGATCTAAAATCTTAATGCTCAAATTTGACATTTAGAATTAAGAATTGGTATTACAAATTGGATGCTTCATTGAATGCCTCACATTTATGGTTGCTAGTCTTTCAGGTTACCATATTACCAGGGCAGGTCCTTAAAAATTGATTTTCTATTTCATCATAATTAAATGGCTCTAAATGGTTTATTTTGACATTTTGCATCATTTTTAGTTATTTTCTTTTGAATAAAATTGAGTTTGAGGAAAATCGATTTTTATTGCTTGACTGTGTCTGGGCCAAAAAATCAATGGCTCCAAAATGCCAATGAAACAATCTAGAAGACATCTAATACAAGGTATACAATTTTGAGATGCTTTATATTTACTGAGATCTAAGGACCATCATTATAGGGCCAGGTAGAATTTGTTTGAAATGGACAGTTTTTGACACAAAAATTTTAATTCCTTTTTTTGGTCAATATTTTTGTATTAAATTTTCTATATGCTTAAGGACATTGTTTGGCACATTTAAAATTTCGTATTAATTTTAAAACAAATTTAAATATATGTATTTTTAATTTGCTCTCAGGTTCCACCCTGGGCACAGAAATTCATATTTTCAAAAATATGTAATGCATGTCATAGAATGAAGTATTAATGTCACCAACTAGGAACCACGTTTACTAAATAATATTTTGGGGCTAGACGCTAGAGCTTGGTAGCCACATATAACTATTTTAAGAATCAACATTTTGAATGAAATCTACATAGCTTAAGGACTTGTGGGCAAAGTAGGAGCAAATTTAAAGAAAATCTATCAGTTAAATAATTTTTTATCTGAATATTTTTTCTTTATTTGATTGGCCAAAAAAAATCAAAAAGCCGTAATATATGTTGTACAATAAAAGGATTGTGATATATTATCCAAATATCTACCACTATTACCAAAAATTGGACAGTGACCAACATTAAAGATGTTTATGAAAAAAGATTTAGTTCAAGAGTTGGGAAAGAAATTTTGTGACACGAACCCAAATTTCCGCTCAATCGGATTTACCGTTTTTGAGCTCCTCCCACCTTTATCAGCGAAGGCTTAACATCAGTAATAGGATTCTAAATTGGCATTCACATCTTTTTTTTAAATTTTAAAGTACAAGTCTAAATGTAATGTCTGTCCTTACTATACGTCAAAATCGAGGAAACCAAACATACCTAGTGTCTTAATAAAAAAACGAAGAATTAATTATTTCAACGGATACCGTTTCTTCTAAATAAATAGACTGGCAGACGTTTCGCTAGGTTAGCTTCTTCAGTGCCACAAATTTACAGATATAAATACATATGCATGGGTATATACAGCTCTGCTCATTAAAAACACTGCACCCTACTAAAATAGAGATTTTTATAGATAAATTAATAAATATTAATATTAAAGAGTTTAAAGTAAAGGTATAAGTATTACATCACATCATATGACGTCAAGAGTTATCAATCAAATGTGATGGCCCTGAAAAGGGCCGTTTTCTCGTTCTCTCGAAATAAGGAATAAATTAGGGAATCAATACTTCGTGTGACCACCTCTGGCAGAAATTACTGCTTCAATTCTTCTTGGCATTGAATCAAAGATGTCATGCACAAGATTTTCTGGGACATCTTGCCACACTGCATGCCATAAGCCATCTAAGCCATCAACTTGTCTTCTGTCCACCTTCTGCTGGACATATATCTCCAAAGCTTTTCAATGCAGTTAAGATCGGGGAATTGTGGAGGCCTAATGAATTGTCTGGATGTTGATATTGGCAAAAAAACATCTGTGTGAGCCTAGCTGAATGAGCTGTAGCGTTGTATTGTTGGAAAGTGAGGTTGTTGTTTGGCAATCTTCAGGAGTTCAATTGCGTCGTTCCATTGCCCACTCAAGTCTTCTTCGACGGTGCCTTTGAGTCAAAAGGGGTTTCTTTACAGAAATCCTACCCATCATTCCACTGTTAACCAGTCTTCTCTGAACAGTAGATGTTGAAGCTTGTACTCCATAATCTATTCTAGCGCTGCCTCATTCTCAAGCCACCATATTTGGATTTCCAGAAGACATAATTACGAACAAGTAGATTGTCTTCTCTTCTCGTTGATTTTCTTGGTTGACCTAGTTTGGGACGATCTGCAACAACTGTGTTTCTCTGTGCTTTGATAGCAAACGCTAAACTGTACTGCGAGCTACACCAAAATCTCTAGCTAGTTGACTGACTTCAAAATTAGCTTCATTATGAAGCGTGACAATTCTCAGTCTTTCTTCTTGAGTCAAGCGTGGCATGATAAA
>JAUYWI010078286.1:0-13482 GCA_034780595.1 Parotoplana pacifica
GTCATGTTTTAAAACAAGAATGTGCAAAAAAAGAAAATTTGATTTTTTCATTATTTTTTAGGTATATATCCCCTTAAGGAACTGAAGTGATAATCAACTAATTATAATAGAAAGTTAACATAAAGCGATATAATTAGAGACTCAAAAAATATAGTTGTAAGGGCGCTTAAGGTGTTTTCTGCTCTCGATACTTTTTGGTGGCGTTTTCTGTTGACCATACCTTGAGCGATATGCTGTAGTGCCTGGTGACCTGCTCTCATATCTTCTTCCATTAGGAGCTTGATGAGTTTACACACACATATATATATATATATAGGTGGTTATGCTTTCCCACAATCCTTAGATGATTATGGAAGGCCTCGTGAGCATTTGTTGTCCTGTCAGGATTCTTCTTCAAGACGAGAGTAGACATTCCATTCATTCAAATTATACAGAGGTTAATATCTTTCAAAATAAGAATTTTGTAATACCTATTTATTATTGAAAAATCAATAATATTAAATATCTCAATAACAAAAAGAGATATTACAAAATTCTTCTTTGTTTGAAAGATATTAACATTAGCTATAGAATTTTAAAACATGGTATTCATAATTTCTGAGATAAATGCCTAAATGTGAAAAATTTATAATTGTGGGCCCTAAGATTATAGGTCAAATTTAAGGAGACCTAATTTATTGTTGAAAGTTAATAGAAAGAAGCTAAATAATTTTCGAATCATTGCTTATCAAGAGTTCTTAATATTGTTCAGTTCTAGTCCATTCAAAGCTGATGTTTTAATCCTTTTGAGCCAGTTAAAACAAAAGATAGCATGAGCTATGACTTTGAAATGTTAAAATATGCTTCTTTTATAAGTTTAAATCAATGTTCCAAATTTCAAAGCAATTGGTTAAGTAATTTCAGAGATACGAAAAATGGTCTTTAGAGACCAACCTAAACTTTAACATCAAACAAAAGTACAGAGTTGATATAAAGGTTTTGAATGAATATGGCCTCTTGTTGGGTATGAAAGTTCATATAATAACTAATATTTCATGTGATTAATCAATAAAAAATCATAGTTGCGTAATAAATTTATAAAAATTGTTTGTTGATATGCAATATTGAAGTTTCTAATAGCAACAGCTTAAAAAGTTGCTTAACTGAAACTTCCAGTATAATAACTAAGGTTTCAAGTATTCAAATACCCATAAAACTATAGTTATAAGGTGTAAATTTATATAAAAAATGCTTGTTGTTATAATGTTGCTTCTAAATAGAAACTTCATTGATAACAGGTATCAAGTAGTCAAATGATTATGAATTTATAAAACAGTAGGCTATATAGGGTTAAATTTGTACCATAATTGTCTAAATCCACTTTACAATCATAAATAGCTAAATATATGTATCACTATTATTGTTGATTATTTGACCTCCCGTTGTGTTGTCAGTCGTCAACCGAGTTAGTTTCAGCTTTTCGTTGCATAAGCCTACGAATAGTGAAAGGAGAAACATAGTAGGTCTTGTCTTGATCGTTTTGATTGCCCATTTTGATGCAACAAAATAATTTGAGCACGTTGATCATGAGATAACTTAGACATGATTATTATAAAGCATACTTCCGGCTCTATTTTATATGTCAAATTTGGAAAATTCCAAACTAGAGAACCAATAAGAATTCAATCAACATATCCAAATAAATTCGAATTTAAAACTAAATAATTTAAAACTTTGACTGCTTTCGTAGGTGGATAACTTTTTTTTATGGGGGGGTGTGTAAAATGAGATGAATTTATTTAGTTTTATTAATAGCTTTAATTATTTTACTTTTGATATCGGAAAATCAATTACTGATAGGCAATAGCAAGAGAAAAGTACATGTGTTTGATAAAATCTTGATGATTGTGCGCCATATCAGAGAAAGTTCGGTCGCTAATAAACACCGAAATCGTACTAGATTGCTATTAAATCTTTAAAACACAATCGCATAATAAATTGTTTGCTTTGAATATTATTACCTTACTAAGTTTTCGGATCACAAAATACATAAAAAAGGTAAATTTTGTACAATTTGATTTCTTACATATTTTGCTAAAATAATAACTATTTATTACAAATTTAGTAAAAAAACAAAACAATTCCATAATGTTAGGTAATATTGTGGTTAAGTATTATGAACAGAACAAATTTAATTTAATAAATTAGGCATTAAGAATGAAATTGTTATTGAATTACAAAAAAATAAAATATTTTATATTCCAAAGATAAATATGCCAACGAACGAGTCTATTGTTTGTATGGTTAGTGACATTTTAGATACACTAAAAGTAAATATTTGAATTTTTAGTTCTTAAATGCAAACATTTGCATTGTATTTTGATGAATAAAGTATTATAATTCTTTAGAGTACCTGTGTTTGTTTACCGGGGTTCTTGCACGAGCAAGCTTTAAATTTGCTGTGTTTTTCTATTCGAAAAAGACCTTTGGTAGGTAAGCACCTAAATGTCACTGCTTAAGCTACTAGAGATGGACGTATGACAACATTGTGTCGTATCTAAGTAACCGTACCTAGTCTGCCATAATGCATAGATAGATGCATACATACACTGGAAGCGAGGCGGTATGTTAGCTTTTGAAGTAAAGATGATTTAAATCTTTAAAGTTGATAAAAACATTAAAAAAAGGAGCATCAACTATTATTGGGCTGAAATTTTGGCATATCTTGCAAATATTTGTCAACAGTAAAATATTTATTTAAACATTTGACTCAAAAATTGAAATGTAGTCTAGCTAACCTCTAATTTGATGTACAGTATGCACTTCAAAATTCATTTTTGTTTAAATGAACATAATATATTAAATATAAGAAATAGATATATATGTGTGTACTCAGGTCAATATATGAAATTTTAAGAGGATTGAAAATTGGTAATGCTATTCTTATTAGTATTAAATTGAGAAAACAAGAAATAATTTCAAACCCAGGGCTGATAACATCCAATATCCAAAAACAAAATTTTGATCAAATACCTAATTCATTTTAAATGTGTTATACTTAATAACAATAATAACTAAGAAACACACATCTAAAACATTATCGATTCTTGGTTTAGTAACTCATTTAATCATATTTTGTCAAATCAGTCTATAATGTTAGAAAGGTCAAACCGCCAATTATTTTCACCAAATCCTCCGTAAAACAAAGAATTTTTATTTTCCAGCACAATAAAGAATTTTGTGCACGACATATATTATCTTATTATATTTCTTTTTAATCCTTTCTACAGCCTTCAAAATTTTCTTCATTCTTTCAGTTCTAGATCAACCAGCAACGTCACGCTTTTGCAGATTGATTCTATTTCTTTTTTTTCAAGGCAAAAATCTTCCAAATATCATAACATTGTTCCTGCTTTTCTCAGTTATTCTGATTTCTAATTTGGCTGCTTGTAGACATCTCAGAACTCTAAGATGCCATCCCATCCTGTATATTGTGAAGCTATTAACATAAAAAATCAATATATAATCAATTTAGTCAATATAAAAGTAATAATGGCAATAGTTTGGTTTCCAGGTGTACCAGTCCTAAAATGTTCAAACCAAACGTTATCTATGTTATACCAAGCTTGGTTTCTTTAACAACTAAGGGCAGTTAATTTAATAGAGAAACATTAAGTAATTGTATTTCATCTAGGGCCAACTCTTACGTTGCCATCCTTTTGGTTGCTGCCTGAAAGGTGCATTGCATATATTGGTATAAATGATAATGCTATTAACCACAATATTCATAAAACATTAAAAAATGTATTTGGCTAGGTAGGAACGGGCACATATAGCAGCCGGTAGCCGAGACAACGGATTGGGAGGTACCGTGGTAACTACTGGGTATCTTTGGCTAAACTATCTGTGGCTAGTGTCGGAACGCACACCTTCTGGGGTCATGGCCAAATGATTTGAAATGAGTTGTGATCGGATGCTCACGTGGTCGTTCTATGCCATCCAGCATTTGAAGAAGGGACTAAGATTTTCAATGGTTTTCTTACCTTGCTGCTCAAGACATATTTCCTTGCCATAGATATTTTTCACTTGCTTCTTTTTCTTCTTTGCTGGACCCATTGGGTTGACTACTATCTGTAGCCAATCACATAATGTTGTGATGCCTAGTAAAGTATGTGCATTTTGACAGCTAGACTTGGTGTAGCCACTACCCAGTAGTCACCACTGAAGTTCAACAGATTGACCGCCAAATGACAACCTATTTACGATCCTTGTGCTAATATCGGCTTCCATGACCACTTTTCTGAGACATAGACCATTTGTCACTTGCCCGTCATTTCTGTTTATCTAAATATATTTTACCTAATTTTGTCTGAAGACATTGAATCTCAACAAATATTTATCAGAATTGCGTAATATACATTATTATTTTTATCATGATTCTTCATTCATCAGTTTTGTAATATTCATATTCATTGTAAACTATGCATTACTATTTTCTCGAAAAGTTTACATAATAAGATTCGAATCGCTGGAAACCAAATACTCAAATACTCAAATTGACAATAGGTATTGACCTAGTCTATCGTCTTTGTTAGGTGAGTATATAAACACAGGTTTGTAGGGGTCTTCATCCTTTTCGCTGCTTTATAGTTCACAAAATAACGTAAGATTAATTTCGTTTTATTTTTAATGACAACAGGTTTTGTAGGTACCTACATGCATTTTTATTTCTTTTAAAAAAGAATATACTTTTCATGTATCATAAAATTTTAGAGCTAGAATTTTTAGACACAGTTGCTAGCTGTTGTTAGAAATACTTAAGTCATATTTTACACTATGTGGTATCTTTTAACATAACCAAACTGCTGATTCTTAAAAAAAACTGTAGGTACACTAATTGTTATTCATTAGAAATAAAATAATTATAATTATTTGTATTCTTGTTTAAAAAATTGTGAACAATAGATAGCATGTTTATTTTATTTTTTATGTGTAGATGAAACTTTTATTAACACTTCTCCTTGTGGGATGTTTGGCCTTAACTGTCGTATCAACAGCGGCCGAGGAGAATGCTGATACTGAGGTTTTGAAAGCTGTGGTTAACAATGTTGAAACTGAAAACGACGAAGACGCAGCTGAAGATCCAGTTGATGAAAAAGAGGTACTCAATGAAAGTGAGAGTAGTGATGATGGTGAAAAGAGTGAAGAAAAGTCTATTGATGACAGTGATGACGATGAGGAGGAAAAGAATTTAAATGAACGTGATCAAAGCGATGAAAAGGATCTTGAAGCAACTGATGAAGAAACAAAAGGTAGACAGATAGCTGAAGATAATATTACACTAAGTTAGTAAATGACTATGCTCAAAATCTAAAAGTAAACAACTTCTTCTTCTTCTTTTATCATCTATTAGACAAAGTAGGAATAACAATTATTTACCACGCCTCCCATAGCTCTCTTATTTTGAGATCAGTGAGTAGTTCTCATTTTAGTAAGATTGTTACTTTATCGGTTTAAAGAGTTCCCTATTTGAAAAGGAGGTACGTTACATACATATTTTAGTGAAGTTTAGAGACATATATAAAGCGAGTCCTTCCTGGGTAGTCAATTCTCTCCAAAAAGTGGACTTTGAATTTTAAAATAATTTAGCTCTCATGCCAACAAGATGACAGTAATTTTATTGCTTTCTGATTTTAGCATCAAGATGTAAATTCCCCTTTTACTACAACGGTCACAAGTACAAGCGCTGCACCAAACATCGCTCAACCAAAGGTTGGTGCTCTGTCAACACACACTACAAAGGAAAATGGAAACTATGCGGATCAAGTTAGTTGAATGTCATTATATCTCATATGAGAATAGAGTACACAGAACATTTTTATGCCACATAAAAATCTAACATAAACTTTTGCAAATTAGAAAATCCTATTTCCTAGATTGATTTTGCTGCATGTATACCAAAAAATGATAAAATATGAAGGGACATGTCATCAATTTTGAAATCTTTTTTTTTGTATAAGAAATAAATAGAAATCTAAAAGAATTTTTCAAACCTTTGGTTATCAATAGTTGATTCTATAATAGTGGAAACTTCATTTTTAGCGGTCATATAACCTTAGATGGGATAATTGATACAAAATATATACAGCTTCTTTTTTATACAGTTGTGCTTTTTATTTTCTTATTGAATGCTGCGTGATCAAAAAGAAAGAGAAATTATGATTCCATTTATCCATTCAAACAAAAAATCTTTGCTTCCAAACTATTTTAGAGAGAAATCGTTGTGAATTTCCTTTTACCTACAAGGGCAAGACCTACAAAAGATGCACTAAGGCCTATTTCGGTAAATATTGGTGTTCTCTGACCAGCCGTTATATGGGAAAATGGAAGAAATGTCATCACAAGCATGGTAAGTAGACAATTAATTAATGGGCATTGTTTTACAAACACCAACATAGACTACTGTGGGAGCGGTTTGGGTCTTATCGGTTGTATAAGTAAGATTAAATTTCCAATCCTCCATTGTGTGCTTTGTACCCACTGAGATAAATAGACTGTTGGTGTAATGACCTAAATATACTCGACGGCCGTGTATTTCGGCCATCTTGTGCTTCATATTTGAAATTTTTCAAATTGTTTTTCTAAATATAAGTTTCTATGGCTAAATTTTAAAATGTTTATGATATTGTATAAATATTTAATACTTTAGAGGGCTTCCTAATAAACAGCTTTGGGAAATTTATTATTTTTATATTTTATTTGATACCATAGATTCTTGACCTAAAGTATGTACATAATTAAACTTTTCAAACATAAAAATGAAAGTCTTGTGTTAGTCTGATAATTTTGTTTATATGAAATGAATGAATAAAATATGCTACATTGATTGCTCGTTTTCTGCCGTTTTAAATATAACAAATTGGTGTGATTCCCGTAGCATAACGTTCAAATGAACAGATGTAAGGAGCCCAAATGCTACTAAATTTTGAAAATATAAATAGTCTTATATTTCGTTGTAAAACAACCTATTCATAGGCAAAAAAATAAAGTCAGAGAGATTACGTGTTCAGACAAGAAACAATCTGAGCTGTTGGTAAGTATAACTCAAACATCAATACGTATGATGGTGTAATACAAATCAAAGAACAAAAGCGATATCAAACTAGTAAGTACGATAGCAGTTGGAAACAGCAGGCCGTAATAACAAGTACGAAAAAATAGTATGATGAGACAAGAAGTAACATAAATTAAAACGTGAGTTTCGAAAATTGGGTTAGTTCTAGTTGGATATTTATTCTCGGTATTCTCACTATTGAGAAGGGCCTCTTATGCCCGTAGTTCGATGATATTGTGGTCTGTAGCTATTATCTCGAATTTGAAGTCATCACCGTGAAATTTGTGGATGAATATAGGTAGAGCTTGTCTAGGTCTTGTAATGTTCCCTGGCTCTGATGTGTAATGGTCGGATAGATGAGCCGGTGCAGGATTGAGTGCAAATACTGCATTTAGCCGAATGAACAAAGCAGCTCCAGTGACAAATCCTTTCACTTTTAATTGGGCAGTTTGTCAGATGGCAAGGAATTGTCGGGTTTGTTTTGAGAGCTTGACGTAGGAATCTGGTGCGATGGACTATTCTAACGGGTAGCTGTAGATTTTTAAACAGGGTTTTAAATATATCGTTGACTGTGTCTCCCAAAACGGGATATGAAGATAGAAAACTAGTTCAGGCTTTGTGTTGTCTCTACGCTTACGTTTAAAACACGAGTAAAATTCGTGATTTTTTGAATATCCCATCCCATTATTTAGCATTTGGTCAAAATCAGTAAGGTGTTTGGTGGCTTCCGTTGCATCTAAGCATCTCTATGTAATTCTGTCCATTTCGTTATTAATTATGTTGACTTTAACAGGATTAGAAAGAGCCATATCGTGGTGAAAGAAAATAGTTTACTTTTAAAAACATTACCACACTTGTGGTACCTAATTGCTTTTCATTTAGTTTCTTTTTAATTACTTTTTAGAATCTAAACACAAGACTAGTAAGTTGTAATATTTTGTTTTCTACTGTTTAATATCCATGCATATTAATTTTACATATTATATTCCCAACTTATTAATATTATCATTCTTTAAAGTTACTTCACATATAAATTACGAAACATTATAGGAATGATAAATATAGAATTAATATCTTTAACCTGTCTAATCATTAGTTTTGAAATGCATTATTTTCATTTATTTTTAGAATTGGGACGTTTACACAGTAAGTGCACTTTTTAATACTTCTCACAAGTTTTAGTAAAGCATACCTTTGTTAATTTGAGGATGCTCTAATCTACCTATCTAAAAAAGAGTACAAAGGAGATTTCCAAGATGTGCCCTACATATTAGCAAGAAAAGAATGGCTGTTGATGATTCTTACTCTTTAGTTACGTTTCACTCATTTTTTTATGAAAAATATTGTGAGAGCTGAACTATTTCGTTTCACTTAAATTGTTTGGTTCCAATAGTTTGTGGATAATGGAAAACGCTCCATAAAGACTTCTAATCTATGTTGGTAAATATTATTGACAGGTTTAAGCCATTCTGAAATTTGTTAAGGCTTGGAACTAGCCACGCAGTCCTTAAGTTGTAAATGTATAAAACAAATACGTATAGGTGCAAACAAATGAGTATGTGTATGGCAGGACAAATGTAAATAGTTCAGAAATCATAAAAATATGTACTGCAAATGTATGAAATATCTATAACAAACGGTTTTGAAGCAACAGGATTCAAGATGTTTGAAAAATCCTTTAAAAAAGCTAGAGTTTATAAAAGCGACACTTGATACATACAAAACATTCAACACATCACAAACAACTGGACATATTGCAAGTTCAGCGACAATAATTCAGCGGCAATAAATAGTAAAAACAAAATATATCGACATAATGTATTATAATCTCAACGCAACACTAATAACATCGACAAATAATTGTACGAGATTAAGATTATAATGCTCAATGTAGTGACAAAATAGTAAATCTTTATCGACACAAAATAATTATAAATGGTGTACCTAGGCTATTTTTATAGTTAGTACATTGAGAAATAGTTTTTGTGTCGTTGTGTCATATAACCTTTGGCTCATAAATTATTGTCTTTTTGTATCGCCGATATTCGTATGCTAAAATCCATAATCTCTATTTTAATGGTTCACTAAAATCCATAGTTGAGGTTATAAAGACATGCTTTTATTATTTATCGTTGTTATGTTGCTAAATAATGATCCTGCCCACTAAGAAAGTATAATCATTGTCCTAAAAAGACCCAGAGAGGAGGCGATCCACAATCTCTATCAAATATGATGCACTTTTCAGAATGACCAAAGATCAACGCTCCATTTTTTATAGACGACATTTAGTTGAAATGATTTCTGTCCTTTTTTGTGAAAATCAGAGAGAATTCACGCCGGCCGTCGCAAACTGGTGGTAATGTTGTTTATTAATTTTTTTTCAAAATAGATCTTGCTTTTCGTCAAAAGACACAGCAATCTTCAACAGGTTATCGTGGCCCCTCCTCCCTAGCTGTAGATGGCAATACAAACAACAACTACTTCGCCAGGTCCTGCACTCACACCAAAAAACAGCGCCGTGCCTGGTGGATTGTCAGACTGCGCAGGAAGGCTGTAGTCAGTTCCGTGGTCATCTACAATCGACGTGACTGCTGTGGAAGTCGCTTGGCAAACTTCCGAATTATTGTGAGTGAGAATATGTAATCGGATGTTGCACTGGATAGGGAATCTACAAAACAAATTAGTTATATGTGTGTAGAATGCGAATCAAAAATAATAAATAAAGTTGGGAAAGTTAGTCAATCTTATATTAATATAGATATTTTTATAATTTTACACTCTATATACAAATGAAGAATTAAAAAGGAAACTATGTATTATGTTTTTAATTATATTTAACTATATTTTATTTAAATTTTATATCCCTTTTACCATTTTCTTATTATTGGATATACTCACAGATTTCAATTATACCTACCTATACTTTTCAGAGGCTAGATAGAGCAGTAAGCGATTTACGCATAAGATGGATAGGCAGAATTTGTTGTCGCTGCATGTAATTACTTTGCTTATGGTTGACAAAATTCAGTGGTTTTGTATTAATACAGCGACGATTAAATTCTTTTTATTTA
This sequence comes from Parotoplana pacifica, assembly GCA_034780595.1. Taxonomy (NCBI): domain Eukaryota; kingdom Metazoa; phylum Platyhelminthes; order Proseriata; family Otoplanidae; genus Parotoplana; species Parotoplana pacifica. The sequence continues at coordinate 10,165 of JAUYWI010078286.1, forward strand.
GTTACGAAATATTAACAATTCAAGGGTAAATTAAAACTTAAATGTTTGTAGATAATATACAAATAATATTCTGTAGGATATTCATTAGTTAACTATAACGTCTTTGGTTCGAGGTAAGTAGCTACTTTGTATTCAAGATGGCCGCCATACCAAAATTTCTCGATAGAGGTTGATTCACAAAAAATAGCCAAAGAATAATAAAATTTACTCAAATATTTGAGGGAAAATACTTCTAATTATTTATACATATGGTGTATAATGCAGTTCATTGGTGAAATAAAAACTATTTGTAATTAATTTTTTTTCAGCATTTCGAGCCTCAACTAAAAATAAGAAGTTAATATTATTTCGCTCTTTTATTCTATTTGGTAGCAGGTGTTAAAAATGTTGTAATTATTTCATTTAAAGAACTAAATTATATATATTTAATTAAAGAAAGCTGTAAAATAATAAGAAAACATAAAAAATATATACATGTTTTTCTAACTTTCATTGAGGGTCCCAATGGTAACGTATTTTATTTTTTGCCAATCAGAAAACCTAAACTAAATTGTAAACAATAACGGATTTTTAAACAATTAAACCGTTAGGTCTAACTACACGAGTATAACGTCTTTGGTCATATTCTCTTATATCATTTCGCCTTACCTGGGTCAGGCTGAGGTATACGCAATCGGATTAAATTATAACAATAGGATGAGATAATGTGAGATAAGGCGCAATAAAATGTACCCATTAATATCTATGTGAATATCACTACTCCATTAAACGATACTTACTTGTATCACTTTGTTGGATACTCACATAAGGTTTTGGACAGTTTGACCAGTTAAATTAATCCCTAACAAAAATAAATGTACCTATTTGGGCAATTTCTGTCAGAAATGTTTTCCGATCCCTTCTGTACCTAACCATAAATAAGTTGAATCTTACAAAATGCTTACAATCATCAGCAACATAAATCTACATTAAATTCAAAATTATACTGTCTATTGCTTTCTATAACAATTGAATATATGTAGGTAAAAAAAGATATTTATTCCATAACATATATTTCATTTTACTAAACAAACCTCTAAATACAAAGCGCATTAAACTAATCAGATTGACGCTTATTCTATTTTTTGTGAAACAAACAACTGCTTTTTTAACAACTGATTCCTCCCCAAAGCATATCCACATCCATATTTTCAAAAAACTTTACCACCATAATTATTCAGCTTCTACCATACCTGTATAATAACATCCAATGAAGCTATATTTTTAAAATTGCCATATATTGCGTCATATTTTAATTTTATACTTCTAGTTCCTCTTAAACCTACCCTTGGGGCTTGACTATGAAGAAGTCTTCGTTACACAAGCAATACAATTTGCATTTTAAAAGTGAATAAATTAGAGCCAATAAAAATTAACTCTAAATTTTGTACACTGAAATATACATGCTTGGTACATGAGTCATGCCTTACTTTCATACTGAATATCTCAGCAGGGCTAATCATAATTTTTTTGCGTACAAATGCTCCTAAACATTGTAATTGTAAATAATTAATAAAATTTTGAATAGATAGGTATTTATTGAATTTATATACATAGTAGGTACAAAACTTTAAATTAAAATAGTTCATATAAAAAGTGTGTAGGTACTACACCATATAAAACTGGACTAAAAAATACATAAGAATTGTGTACATCGGTTATATAAAACTGGACCAGACATTTTGTACATAAGAATTGTGTACATAAGTCATATAAAACCGTGTAGGTACTAGAAACAAAATAAAAGAATTGTGTACATAGACCATATAAAACTGCACTAGAAAACTTTGTACATAAGAATTGTGTACATAAGTCATATAAAACCGTGTGGGTACTAGAAACAAAATTTAATTTAAATAAGAATTGTGTATGTAAGAAATCTGTACTCGAAAATAATTTCAGTACATATTAGGAAGTTTCAATTATGTACATAATTTAAGAGGTAATATAGTTGAAAATACACCGATTTTTGCAAAAATGACCATACTGAATGAGATAAAATTTTATACACTAAGTGGCTTTCAAGTAGCAATCTGCGTTGGGCCAAATTTTATCAGCATTCGTTTTATGATGTCAACGATACTAGCTGTCAAATAATTTTCTTCATTGCCAATTCTTTAACTTTGATCGATTTTCATTAGGCTTTACACCAAGGGGTAATCACATGTGATAAATAAGATTTACTAACCATAACCATTTTCAAATTTGGTTGTTACAGCAATCATATTGCCTAGCAACCGATAACTTGTTGTCGTTTTCTTCAATAACAAAGATCTTGAACACTTAGAAAACCAAACATTAGTTACAATCTACTACGAATTTATTGCTGCTATCCATTTTCAGATTCGGTTGCTAGGGAAGTCAAATATTGCCTAGAAAACAGCAAATGTTCTTCAATATCTAAGAATCTAAAATATTTAGACTAATTTTCATAGCATCAAACAGTAATTACAATATATGGTGAATTTATTACTGCTGTACAATTTCAGTTTGAGTTGCTAGGAAACCCCATACATCCTAGCAACCGAATATGTTCCTAAACAACCAAAATGTTCTATACTTGTAAAACATTTCATAGTTCATTAAATACACATTGACAGTAAATTCTACCTAAGCAACTACAAAAGAGAAAAAACCATGGTCGTATACTATACACCACCCTGGAGCAAGGGAAATAACAATATCAGCTTCAGAACCACCATTGATCCAAATGTCAACAAATCCGACCCTGTCGCAATCCAAAAGAAGAACACCCTTGAACCAGCAAACATTAGCATCTGGTCTGATGGATCGGTTACCAACAGCACAGAGAGAGAGAAAAAAGTTGCCTCAAGACAGATAAATTACCTATTGATCCATTTCTCTAAGTAGCCCCGGGGCAGTTGCATAAATAATAGAGAAAATGTAATACCATTTGCGCTTAATTAATATAGAAAAAAAAATAACATCTCTACCCTCATTAAAGGTAAATAGTGTAATGTTCAGAAGCACAGTGAATAATACAGTAGTCCAAAACTCTCTTTAAAAAAACAAGAATATATAATCAAAAAAAAAATAAAAAACACCGATACGAAGTTTCGGGTTTGCACCCTTTTTTAAGTTTATTTGAATTGAAGTATTTACACATAGATTTAAATTGACAAAACACATAGATAAACAGTCTTAAATAAAAACAATTTAAAAATGCAACAAGAGGAAAAATATAAAACAAAGAGAGAAATCAAGAAGCAAAGCTATAAACAAGATGAAAAATATTTAACAAGGTCGCCTGATCTTTTG
>JAUYWI010078297.1:0-13482 GCA_034780595.1 Parotoplana pacifica
GGAGGGTGTCTCTTTACTTTTGCCCCCACCCCCCAAAAAAAAAACTGCCTAAAGGAAAAATGCAAGTTTGACGAAAAATATAAAAGGATCATCCCTAATATGTAATTTTACTAAAATCGAGATTTTGGTTTGGCCACAAGCGCTGTCAGACTAAAAAAATGTCAAAATAGAAATGTTAGAATTTGCATTATTTTACCCAAAAAATTTAAAACCGTAGCTTACTTTTGACATTATAGTGTAGATATGAAATTGCCCTTTCCGATTAAGTATTATATGTTAAAATCGGTTTTGTAGTTTTAGAGCTATACGGACTAAATTTAAAATTGAGGTTTCAAAAAGTACCAAAAATAAAAAAAATAAGATACCCCAAATGACCTATATGTACTTCCTATGTATTTCCTAAAAACTTTCCACATAAATGTTGAAATACAGGCCTAGCCCCCTTTTTGATGAAAACTATCAAAATCAGTGATGTAGTTTTTGAGATATGACCTTCCAAAGGCTAGGTTGTGCCCCACAAATCCATTCTAATTCATACATAGTAGCAAATTAAGTTGCTATTGATTCACCATCTTACTCATATACATACATTCACCATCTTTCTGAATATAGATACAAATCTGAATCTACAATCAAACAAACAAAATAATAGCTAGATAGAACATTATCTTACTGTCAAGACCAGAATTGGCAATATTTTAAAATGTGTAAACTTAGGCTGAATCATAAGGCAATGACATACTTCTGCAAAGTTTGTACTCCAAGAGCCACATACAAAGTTCGTTTATTGAATTGGCTTAATTCTATATATTTAAACCAAACTAATAAAATAAAATATCTAATAACTGAAGCATTGATTCCAATTGGAGGAGATTACAGCTAGTCATCTAATCATCAGGCTGCTAGTTAGTTTTGCTCCTCTTCACTTTGCACTGAACATTGTTCACGAAATCTCATGTATGTGAGGAGATAATATTTTAAAGAAAACAAAACTGGTATTTTCAGCTACAAGCTGAAGCAAAACACTATGCGGATTGTTTTAAAATACGTATCAAAGAGACCTTCCAAGATTTCTTATCTAGAGGACTGCTGAGTGATGATTGCTAATTCACCTAGACACCATACCGATTTCTCCTACTAAGCCATTTTTAGCTTGAGGAACTGCATTGTAATAAAATCTTCAAAAAATAGTTACATATTTCGCCATTACGGCCTGCTAACATTATAATACAGGGTGGCGTATACGTTACCGGGCATAGTTTAAAAAAATGTCGAACAGAAAATATTAATTTAGTAAGTAAACATAGACTTAAAATAAATTATACTTACAAATAAATAAGTATTTTCTGTTCAACTTACTATGTTTAATTACTAAATCAATATTTTCTGTTCAACATTTTCATAAACTATGCCTGTATATTTAAAATACAAACATTAATCCAAATATTTTAATTAAAGTTAATCAGAAATGTTTTTCATACAAATTAAACGAATTATCTTGTTTTCAATTCATAATAAATGGAACTGGCCTGCTAGTATAGTACGATATTTCTGTTTATGTGAAGTAAAAAAACAACAATTTACTGAGACATCAATGGCATATCAACAATAACGTAGGCGTATCCCGGACTACCAGTAGGTATCTAAAGATCTCTGATCAATATTTGCATACCATTTCAATCAAAATACACCAATTTTATTAATTTGGAGTTGCTAATGTATAGAGATTTCCGGAATCAGCCGCTAACCAAAAAAAATATAAAGCGAATTAGCCAGTTGATAAACCTAGTGATAGACGTCAAAGCTCACATCGATGTAGAAAATAATATCGAGAGACCTACTAGTTACTTACTAATTCGCAACGCACATTTCCAAATGAATACAATTAAGCCAAGGAAGAATTCATACGGCAAAGTTAAAATATGATCAAGGGAACAGAAGAGACAGAAGAACAGTGGTGACGGATGAACTGCATTGTACGAGGAGGTTCTTAGGCAAAACAAAAACAATTATCGCACCATGTAAAACAACAACAACATAAAAATAAAGAAACAAAATGTAACAAGACAGCAGAAATAGAAACCATAGAAAATCCAGTCCACTAGAGAAAAAAGCAAGTGATTTTTTATACGGACAATGAGAGCAACATTTTATGTAATTATTTCTAAAACCGTAACAATGTATCATTATTAATATGAAACACGCCCATTGTATAGAATACTAGGCCAAGAAAGAGCAATTGCAGAAATAAATAATCTTTATAATTTTATTTATTAATTATTCTAATGGATTTGCTTTATAAAATCGAACAAGCTGTGCACATGACTAGTGTAGATAACCGAAAATTCAGAAAAGACGCACTTAATAAATTACAGAGAGCGTACTACAAAATGATCATCAACAAACAATTGGGTTGCCCTAGGACTAAGGAAAATCTATTTTGCAATTATAAAAACAAACAGGCAAATTAAAATTCCACCTACATTTAATGCAATATTTCTTTATACACCTGTCAGGTAAGCAACTAAACATATTTAGTGTCATTTTAAAAAGTAGGATATCTTCGTCCGTCACTAGAAAATCCTTTAAGCAATTTTTAAAAAACATATTGAAAATACTTTAAATTATGAAATATATTTTTTCCACACAAAAAAGTTATTTTAATAATAGGTAACATTCTAAAAACAATCCAGTGCAGTATAAATTGTTTAATAATATACTGGGTACGAGTAGAACATCACATATAATATTTTAAAGAAAACAAAACTGGTATTTTAACTACAAGCTGACGGAAAACACCAGGTAGAACTGCTTTAAAATAGATACCTACATAATATATCACAATTGCGTACCAAAGAAACCAGTCCAGGATTTCCTATCTAGAGGACTGCTGAGTGATGATTGCTAATTCACCTAGACATCATATCGATTTTTTTCTACTAAGCCACTTTTAGTTAAAGGAACAGTATTCTACTAAAAACTTCAAAAATTAATTATATATTTAGGCAATATAATATATTTAAATTACATTAATCCAAACATTTTCAACAAAAAGTTAACCAGAAATTTTTTTCATACAAATTAAACGAACAATCGTTGTCAACTCATAACATTATGAAACTTAATGCAAACCAAATCACTAACATTAAAAACCGACAGCAAGTATGGCACACAACACCATTCCAAACAATAAAGATTGGCCAAAATTGCCCAAAAGATGGTTAACTCTCCCAAAACAATTTCCAAAAACACTTGAAATAAATTATCTATGGTTTTTAGGATAGTATTCATTTAACTAGATATCATTAAATAACTAGGTATTCCTTAAATTATGATTTTATTTCTGTATTATACATGAATAAAATCATAGTTTAAGATCTTAGAGCTAAAACAAAGTCGTAAATATAGATAGTTTTAAAAAACAAGATCGTTTGTTATTGTTAAGGAACTATGTATATGTAACGTAATATAAAACTATAATCAATAATCCTTTAGTTTGGTCTCCTTTGTTAGCTCTAAACTCTTTAAAAATAATTTAATTCATGTACTGAGATACCTAGTTATTTAATAATATCTAGTCAGAGACATACCAATCTAAAACCCCTATTTTAATTTAATTTATTTCAAGCATTTTTGGAATTTATTTTGGGAGAGCTAACCATCTTTGAGGCAATTTGGACCAATCTAATTTCATACATTTTTGTTTTATTCAAATGTCTTAACTAAATGTTTAGTTCTAAATCTATCTTTAGATTATTAGAAAGTCATAGACATGTTCTCTATAAAAATATTTTGCACCATAAATTAAAAAAAGTTGCAAATTTAATTAGTGTATTTTATAACTACAGAGTGATATATCTCATAAACCATACATCAAAATAATGTAGCTTTTGTTCCAATCAGTATCAAATTGCATTCTGTTTCATTGGGCCGAATTTCAGTTTAATCAGTAAAGTTTTGTTTTACACTACTAACACATCATATTATTACTCGTTTCTAGGCGGTTATTAGGGAGTATCAATAAAACTGAAACCGATTCTTATAGTCCCTCAGACACTTAATATATTTGCCAAATTTCACTGAAATCGGTTAAAGTTTAAAGACCATTCTCGGTGCAAGGCTTAATGTGTTGACCGAATTTAAACAGTTCGAGCTACAGAGGTCCAGACTTAAGCCTATTTTCAGAAGTTTGTTTAATACTCAGGCTAGCTAGCTCATAGAGCAAACGGCTTATTGCCATAAGTCTAGATACAGTTTCAGTCTTTGTGACATCAAACACAACTCCAATAATTGGAGTTGTGTTTGATGTCACAAAGACTGGTGTAAAGAAATATTCTTTTAGAAATATCTTTTAGCTACTGAAATCAAATTAAATAAATTAAAAAAACATAATAAATGATTATTACTTTATGGCTTCTAGATTTATGAAAAATATCCCAAAAAGACAGCCAAATACAAAATTCTAATTCTACGCATTATTACTAAAAACTTCGCTTCAACATTTAAAAAAATATGTAGAGTATTCTAAGATCTTCATTTTATGGAAGTTAACAATAATATATTATGTCAAAAAGAGATTAAAAAAACAATGTCACACATAACCACGATAACAATCAGTGCAAGATACACCTAGAACAATGCATGAACATTCAAATATAGTTAGCCAAACCCATAATTTATTGCAGGAAAACTGGCCTATTCTAACCTGTTCTAGACATAATATTCTAAATTGCCTGAGACAACACAGGAAATCTAGTCAACTCAATAAAAAATTCAAATCCACAAAATATATCATGTCAGGAAAGTAAAATAAATAGAAGAAAACTACTGAGTAGTAAATTACTAAATAAATCTTAAATGAAGTTACAGACATGTTTTTACATGTTATTTACGTCATTGATTAATCTTTTTTTAAATTCCAGATTCAAACAAAGTATCATAATTACCCATGCCTAGACATCAATAAATTATTTTTTCTGCTATTTCAATACCTACCGAGGCAACTGACAGTACGAGTACATAATAAACATCTCTATCTAGAGCTCCTTCAACTAGTCAAGTGCCTATCATGTTATTCAAAACCTCATGTCATAAATTTAGTAATTTGCCAAATTATAAAACTGCAAGATGTTCTATTTAGTAGGTACCTGGATGCGAAAAGTTCAATAACGCCTATCGAATTAAACTGACATCAATTCCTAAATCCTTGCCATAAATATGACAAAACAACATTAATCCTTAAACCTGTGACCTAAAGCCTAACAAAATCGCAAAACTTATAGCAGGACAGTTCTCGACAATATAAAAAAATATCCTTATTTAAAATACTTGACATAATACATGAGCTTGCTCTTTGGAAACTCAATACTGATTCCCTCAGGTTTGGCGTGTGACCGAGAAACACATTAAGTTAGTAGGTAATACACTGCATTTCATTGAAAAAAAGATTGTTCACGTATAAATGTACTAATTTTCTCATTCTTTACCTTGTCTTGCCGAAACTATAAATTACAAAAATTGAAGTAAACAGCCCTTTCATCCCATTAATAAAGACGGAGTAACATCCACGTTTCTCTATCTCTATGGTCATAACTATGGACACTGCCCCATGAAATCTCACAGATCAAGATCCTGTAATCAGTTACAAATAGAAGTTGAACTGTTTTTTTTATATGAGCTTGGTAATATTTCTGATGGATCCACCACCTACCAGTCCACCCCACAAAAGACAACATAATAATCTCCCTACCCTGTTTAAATGCGGAGCCGTGTGGCAGAACGAGGTGCTGTCCTTAGTATCTGTTCCAGCTGAGGGACATCTCTCTAACATTTCAAGTGGCAGACCGTCAGAGTCGTAGTCATCGTAGCCTTCCCCAGGCAGGCCCAGTTTGCTGTCCTTTTTGTGTAGAATCTAGAGAGGGGGGGGGGGGGGCATATGGAAAGTAATCAAAATACAATAATAAGTAAATGTCCCTTATACCACTTAATTTAATTTATATAAGGATTAAAACAGCAAGTATTGTCATATTTATTTACCAATCAATTACTACTAATTCGTTATACATAATATGACTCGTTATTAATATTTCAAAAACATCAATTTTATTATTTTAATTTGTAATTTAAATTTCATTAAAGCGAACCCTAAATAATGGTATTTGTTACATTTTATGACTATTTAACTGTATAAATAAGCTAGCCGTTACCTTAAATTTTAATTTAACTAACAAAACACCGCAAACAGAAAATCTCACAAATCATAATACATATATTTAATTAAGAAGTTAATGACACTAGCTAAAGTCTACAACTTTGTAAAATTTATGTATGTACTTTCCAATATATGAATCACTGTTTATAATTAGAAGCGCAAATTTGTGACAATTAAAAAGTGAACCTATCTCTTAGTAACTGAAGGTCATTGAAAGAAAAGTAAATATCTCAATAAGCTTCACACCATCATTCAATCTTCTCTTAAAATTATCACATCACTGAACAAAACAAAAAATCTAAGGTCTTACCTACTGGAATACACAAAGAGCAAATCAACTATCACTAAGAAGTAAATAAATTAATTTCATTGAACAAATATCAATGAGATCGCATAATATAAAGTAAAACCAATCATTAACACTAAAAAGGCCATACCCGTCAATTGACGATTTTTTTTTCGTGTTTTTTGAATAAAATTTTTTGGGGTGACTTTTTTTCTTATCCCTCTCGTGACTTTTATTTCTTTTTGGGTCTCTACGTGTCCCTACAATTTTGGCCAATTATGTTTCAAAATGGCGGCGTAAAAGCAAAATATACCTAGAACGGCCAAAACCCGTCAATTGACGATTTTGGAAATTTTGAGTAAAAATTAAATTTCATTTTCACATTTCGAATAGTTGTTAATTACTACGGTTTTAAATGTAAGAAATATGTAATAACTATTCATTATAAATAATTTTTGGTGTAAAAAACATATTGTAATGTGCATTTTCTGGGGAAAATGCGATTTTATTGAAACATTTCGAAAAAATGCGTTTTTCTAAGTTTTCACGGACATATTTTGGGTAATTATTCTCTGTTTGTTATAAAATAAGTTTGCATTTTATTATGACTTTTATTGTGCAAAACGTATTATTGCTTTAGGCATTATTGTGCACCCAAGTTGGAAACAATGGTTAGAAATCACACCAGATTATGAATTACCTGAAAATACGAAATTCAGATCCAGTATATGCAATACATATTATGCGAAATACATGGATCTGAAACACAAACCACAATTAACAAAATATGGACTAAGTTGAGCAATAATTTAAAAAATTATGAGACGATTTTGGAGCATAAGGTCAGGAAGGGAAAGAAAGGAAAATGCAAAAAAATCACCACACTATTGATTAGGATCAACAAAACATCAACAATTAATTGCTAGGCTTGTGGATGTGGAAAAGCAAATGTAAATGAATTAACCAAAGTTCAGAAAGAAGAAATTGCAGGTGGGAAATACACAGTAACAGCCACCATTCTACACAGTTTATACTGAAGCAATGATGAATATTCCCTTTTATTCACATCCCGAATTACTTGACTTCCCTGGTGAAAAAGCCATATAAGTGGCGTATAAGTTTTTGAATATAAGTACTTATTTACTGCGCATTATGGCTTACGTATAAGTAAAACAGCTGCATATTCAATAATTGTCATATTGGTGTATAATTAATTTTCACCAGGGTTGTTAGAGAAAAATTATTTGAAAATTGGACTTCCCGTTGTACCAGAGCTTTTTTAGCAAAGTTTTGGTCAACGTTTTTTTGGCATGAACAGAAGAATTGCATATATTTTTGCCACGAACAGAAGAATTGCATATATTATATGGACCACTCCTGGAGCTTCCGGACACTGAGGGCAATAGAAGGGACTCCTTGCGAAAACCGTTCTGAGAATAAAGCGGCAGAGTTTTGTAGGGCACTGTTAAAGTCGTGGAGCTTGGAATTTGCACACAGATGTGAATCTGAGGTTTGATAGGAGCAGTATGGCTAGCAACACCATACTATTCATTTCAATTTCTTCTTCAGATGCAAAAAGGGATTTTCAGTTTTGAAGCACATTAAGTAGAAGGTCATTCACTCTCTGATGCAACAATCATGCTCTATTAGGGCTAAGAATAAATGCTACCCCCTCCCTTCTTTTTTCCTTTATTGCTACCCTCTCCTCCCATCTTTTTTGCTATCACCCCCCCCTTTTCTTTCTTTTGCGCTTCCTTTTTTTCGATCCTTCCACTCCCTTCTTTTTTGCTACCCCCTCCCTCTTTTCTTTCTGGAGCCCCTTCCCCTTTTTAATTTCGGGAGGGGGGGGGAGAAGACACATCCCCCTTGCTCAGGTATGGTATACATGCCATCAGACCACGACGTAGAAATTGGAACAGAATATGAAGAAATTGAAGAACTTATTCAAGAAACAAAGGGAAACGATAATCATATACTACTGGAAGATTTGGAATGCAATTATTGGAGAAGGAAACGACGATAACGTAGGAAACTTTGGATTGGGAACAAGAAATACAAATTCTGGAAAAGGGATGTTAGAAGAATTCAAACCAAACAACTATTAGAGAATCGAAGGACCGGACAGCAAACCAAGAAAGGTGGAGAAAGTGGATGCCATAGAATTGAACCTGCCAAATAACTGATTCGGCAGAACACTATAGTTTAAAAACAAAATTCTATGACAATCAACGTATAAGTAATTAATAGGAATCACAGTAGTTTCCCTCGTTTTCGACAACTTTTCTGTGACATCAGAACTTTAAAGGGTCTCTGCATGCTGTTTCTTGTGAAATTTGGCAATTCAGCATTGAGGAAATCTTTAATATCTTGACTCAAATGAAATATTTTTCTTTTCGCCTCCAATCTCAGAAATACATATCCGTCGCACAAATTTGCATCTAGACTATACGGTGGTTGGATAAGCAAACATACATACATATATTTTTCTGTTGAATGTATTGGCAAACCAGTTGGTTGGAGACATGTGGTCGTGCATTATCATGCTGAAGCCGCATATTCTACATTCATCAAGCTGTTAACTTTATTAGAAGGGTTTAATTTTCGTCAATAAAAGATTTTTTTCATCTATTATTACTAATTTGGAGACTGTTAGCATAACTATGGAATGAAATAACCACATAATTAAGCCATAGATCGTCACTTAAAAATGTAGGTAACACCTGTTAATAAAAAACGATCCAGCCAAAAATGTCCCAATACGTAGCAAATATTGTTTTTTATATTTGAATAGTTATCACAGAAAATAGAGACAATAAATCAACTAGCATAGGTATTCCTAATTGTGGGAATAGCTCAGAACAACGTCTTATCTGAGGTAATTTTCGAGACAAGTGGCCCTAAATGCACACGTTAAACGTACCATTAAACCTGCAAAACATGTATTTTTTTGAAAATATACATATTTCAATTTTCACAAATTAAAATTTAGGCTAACCTAAAGAACCTATAAAGACACCAATTTATATTATGCACCTTTTTGGGCAATGGCCTGAAAAAAGAAAGATATTTCTTTAATTCTATTCATTCAAATTCCTCGCCACCGGAAAAGTAACCTTCCTCAAATACATATAACAAACATAAAATCTGTAGGTAGGTAACTTGTAAAGAGACCCTTTGTAAAAATTATCATAGGAAATTGCTTACTTTTGAAAATCGATTAGGTACTGAAAATTGATTGTTTTGGCCATGACGTCACAATTCAATTTCTAAATTAAGAATCATAACAATTACTATAATGATTTTTTAAATTTGTTTCGCATTTCCCAGATCAATTTTCACAAGCTGAAAATTTCTTGTTTGTAGGTAATCGGGAAGGTTAAAATATCTCAGGAACGAATAGTACCAAAAAATATTATTGTCGAGCCAAAAATATTCGATTCATTGTTCTTTTGGTAGGTAATTGTAGTCGTCATTTTCTATAAGTAGACCAGTTAGTTCTTTCAAAATATAACAATTATCAATTTTAAATATTAAGCATCTTGTTTAAAAAACACTGCCTATTTGAATTCTTACCCAGTAACTTTAGAAATTAAGTGAATTAGTTATTTAAGCTATGTAATTCAATTAATTGCTACTGTTATAAAATCAGGTTAAGAATTTAAAATTGGAGGTCGTTCTTTAAACTAGTATTTAATATCAAAACTGACCCTCAGATTTTTAAATAATAAAATGGTTAAAAATAACCAAGAGCTTAAAATGTTAAGAAAATTAACCCAAAGAAACGGCATAAAATATGTACAAAATATTAAATATGTACCATTAAGCATCAAAGTTCATGATTTTCTCAATTTCTTACTAAAATGACATATGCATAGTAGGTACGTAAAAAGAAACTAGAAGAGACGCATAACCAAGACAAATCTTGATCTGTTTCTAAGACATAGATAATTATTATATGTTAATAAGATAAACTTATTCTATCTATATCAAATAGTTTATTGCAAAACAGAAAGAAAATTACGTTTGTTCTAGTAGAATCTAACCAAAAAGTAGACACATAATATGTATATTGAAAATAGGGCACTTCTCTTTGGATCATTTAGATAACAACCCGAAGTAATACATATATGCTAACAATGTTTTTAGAAATAGATAGATATAATATGTACATAGAATACTAAAATTATAACAGCTAAATAAATTTTCTATTCAGAGATCAACAATTGATCTTAACCACTTTTTTCGCGTTATTCAAACACGATCAACTGTTGTGTACTAAATTAATTTTCTTAACAATAGAATGGGGCATAAATGAATCAGATGTTTAACAGGAACTTCCAAAATTGGAATAAAAAAGATAATCTTTTTTTTATTTTGCGTCAAATGTATGCATTCGATGAAACTATAAATCAATTAAGAGGTTAAAAAATTCACATGACAAAATGACCAGTTTACAAAATCCAGTTTTAGACATTCGAACTTAGTTCACAAATAACCTTTACTGCACATTTTATTGATTTTAAATTCGTACATGCCATTTTTTGATGACTTACGCTATCAACAAAACATATAAAATTTAAACGTTATATTCTGTGACGTCATGTATGATAAGCTTACATTACCCACTATGTAGTGTTTGAATATTTCAAAAAGGTATATACAGTATAATAAAAGTTGTGTTAAAAAACAGAAATTTATCGGCGGTTTCGTCAACGCATAATAAATACTTGAATCTGGACTTCATTTAGCAGTCTTTTGATCGTTTGCATTGGCGTTTCATCAGATTAACATACAATTATCTACTAAATATATCTAATTTAAAAAAAAATAGTATCTCATAAAAAATTATAACAGATTAATTTGTTTACATATTCTATAGACTTGATTTTACTTTTTAGACTTTGATAAACGCCGTGTCAAATTTGTTATTGTGCCCAACCAATTTTTTTACACATTTTTAATTAGAAATTAGCATACCATTATGACTTAATAAAGAAACGGGTTTAATAAATAAACAAAGATATTTTACAATATGTAGCTACTCAGTAGAGCGTATCGATTGCAAACATATCGAAAACAATTATTTACAGAACAGATCTTTGCAGGAAACGCGGAACCAGGGAAATTTCAATTAATTTTTAAAAATTATGTATAATTTTCCCTTAATAACTTTGTTTTCTTTAAAATGTTATCGCCACTAATTCAAAAAGTTAAATAAAAGTTAGGTTCCCATATTTCAACCTCCACTCTGCTCAAAAGTATCTCCGTGGTGGCTTCTTATAAATGAAATCAATTTACCAATATGACACTTTTATGTTGTATGAAGTCATGGATAAAATCATTATTATCATTCTGATTAATATAATAATTTGGCAGTAGATAACCTGGATCACGTTGTAAAGTTACAGATTCTAAATCACTTCCCAATGAAGAGTCACTTTCAGTTTCGTCACTGGAACTACTAGTATGGTAGCTATTTGTACTGTTATGGTTATTGTAGTTCACTAAATTACCACAACCGGAAACACCAGTTTTTCTTAAATTATTTACTAAAACCATGTGTTTCTCAATAATAGGATTAAGCAGTTGAGAAATTTCACAAATTCTACGACGAAATCGTAAACTGTCAGTATAATTTTGTTTCCAGTCATTCATGCGTGCCAACCTGGCTGGAGTAGCATAAGAACACATGTGATGCACATGAACATCAGCATCCGGTTGAAAACGAAGCTTTCTTTCTTTTGGAGCAGAATAAAAAAATGGGGGATTTTCTTTCTGCCACAAACTGTTTATTCGTTTCAGTTCTCCATCTTCAAAGCGACTAACTTTTTCAGGAAAAAGAACAAGAAAGAAAGGACACCGCTCCTCTTCATGAACACTTGAATGTTGGTCGGACGGAAGTGTATCATCAGCGGAATCAGGTGAATTTGAAGAACTATTGTAAGCACTATCTGGTGAGTCTTTAGGAATAGATATACATGCGTCTAAGTTATATGATTTAAGTACAGATTCTGAAGATTGAATTCGTTGAAGTAGTTCATCTTTTTCATTATTACAGCTATCTAACACACTTCTAAAAAGAAATATTACGGGCGAAGCAAACGTAGGAGATGTTGAATTACTGTCATCATTATCATCAGTATCATCGTCCCAACCTATTGAAAAACTAGAATGCCGTGTCACTGAACAGGGATGAGGAAGAAGCCAACGTTCATTTTGTGTGATCGAAAAAAAGTCGTCATCAGAAGAAAAATATGTCACTTTATCATTAGTCAATGAAGATTCAACTAAATTGAACACTTCACGCATATGGATAGAACAAACTGGTAAAGTAGAAGTCCTCCAAACTTTGACGGTTTTGGTAAGCAATAAAATAGAATGAAAATTACTATGACCACCAGTTCTCATTTCTAACAATCCATTATACTGACTGAGTTGACACCTTTTATGATAACGTTTAGCTAACAGCGAGTGATAAACACGACGCACCTGGCACGCCCTACATTGAAGAATTCTATTAACTGTTCCCAACTGCCATAGAGGAAGTGCAGGTTCCACTCCAAAGTAAGCTGGATCGCCAATTGTAAACATCACACTTTTGTTTACGAGCATTTCGTTACTGTCAGCTTTCTGGATTGCTTTTATAAAAGATCGAAATATGCTTGCTTCTGAAAAGTAAATATAACAAAAGTGACAACAATGCATAAAATCAGTAATTTACAGTACACTACACATTATTATGGACAGTATCTCAAATTCTGAAAAGTTTCTATATATAATCATGACATTTTGCACATACATACACAGATATGTATATTTTACTATTTTATAATGCTATAACATAGTTATCTATATATACAGTCGCGAGCAAAAGTATGGAATCACCCAGAAAAAAAACAGAAATCACCTTATTACTAAAATGTATTCATAATTACAGCAGAAATGTGTTATAAAATGCAAAATAAATGTTAATGTTATGTAAATC
>JAUYWI010078308.1:0-24657 GCA_034780595.1 Parotoplana pacifica
CATCTTTTGGTTGGATTACATTCATTACTATGATGTTAGTGCTGTCGAAGGCTTGACAGATTTTATTTATTATTTTTAATTTTGTTTGTTTGCTGCAGCAAAGATTTCATTCTGCATAATGGGGAAGACAAATGCCTTAACTATGCAAGTTTTCATGCTGATTGAGATCCCTCTATCTTTCCAGATATTTGAATCGTGACTTTGGTGTCTCTGGTCTAACACAAAAGACAGACGATTCATAGAAAACTATTACATTCTAAAGTATAATACCCTCGAACCTTTCGTATGAACAAAAAGTTAGGTTCTCTTTTTTTCCTTTAGTAACATCTCCAGTTTTCCATTTAATTTGATGATCTTTCTATGATTTATCTATGATCTCTATAATTTATATTTATGATTTTGATTGTTTAATTTGTATTTGAATTAATTGCTGTTTATTATTAGACTTGATGAAGAATTATTAAATTTTAAATAATGTGCACTCTACCTTGTTTTAGTTGCTATTTATATTTTAACACAAACTGTCACCCCTTTTTCATTTTGGCCATAAACTTTGATTGTTATGTTATTAGTTATCCCTTTATTAATATACATAAATGACAATTGTTACTATGGATCTGATTATTTCAACAACAAACTACTTTTTATAACACTAGAACTAAAATACTTTTTGTACTATCAAAAACCAGAGATGGTTTTACGTAGATGTTCCAGAAAATAATTTCTCTTTACTTTTGAAGATGTTTATCAGAAGACGTAAAATCATATATTACTTGAGAACATAGTGTTAGATCATCTTGCTAGCATACAGGCTGAATTTAATTAAAATACCTAGTTGGTACAGGGTAGTAGGTACATTTATTTGAAACTTAATTTTACTCTATTTATTAACTTTGTTAGCTTCAATAATTACCAATAAGCATCATATGTGCGCCAAGACCTAGGAATGATTTAATTTAACTTAGGGTTTAAGATAAAGGAGTTTTTTTTACCTTCTTGGTTTCAATCAATTTTGTTAATTTTTTTCTATAATTGGGTAAGCATATATGTTTCTTAGTCCGTTTATTGATAATTATTTAAATTTCTATGGAGAATTAATTGGACATTAGCCTTAATTCATTAAACTTTTTATTTCCTTATAAAATAAGATTTTCTGCAGACAAAACCAAGTTTCGCTTTATTTAATTCGCACAAGTCAATAGAAAACAATAAAGTTTCTTTATTTATAAAAGTGGTATTTATAAATACTGCAAGTTTTTACATATATATATATATATATATATATATATATATATAAATATTATAAGTAAATGAGAAAAAAACAAGATAGTAATATAATAATAATAAAAACCAATCACAAAATATTATTCAGCATTCAGATGTAATTATACAGAATATTTATTAAGATATTAAATATTTATAATACAAATACTATACTTGTAAATAACAATAACTGTATAAGCATTGTTATTTATTAAAAACAAATAATATACCTTAGAATAAATATGTCAAATTTGTTGCGTTTAGAATTACCTATTTAACAAAATAGGATGTTAATAAACAAAAAAAGTCATAATGTATATATAGATCATTCATTTATTCAATTAGAATATATTCTAGATACATAGGTATATATGTAATTGCAATGGATATAAATAAATAAGTACATATGAGTTAGAGGTTTAATGAGGAGGTATATGGTTAAAATATTAGTAATTCAATCAGACACATGTGTAGGGAATTATGATATTTCATTAAATATGATTTTCGGTATATTGTCTTACGACTTTACAATTAATGGAGAAATAATTAAGAAATCGGTAGATATTTAAAATATTTGGTTAGAACACATATCATCAGGGTTTTCTGAAGCAAAGAAAGCAACCAATTTGTATGGAAGAAACATCATGTATTTGTGAAGGACGTGTGAACAGAATTGATGATGTATCCACATGTTAAAAATTATGGCACAAAGTGAGATTTAGATACATAAAGCTCCGTAGCACATTGAATAATTTGAATATATTGGAATATAATTTTATAATATACATTGAATAAAAGTTACTTCAAATTTAGTAAATAAATATAACTAACCAATTTAACTAATTTAATCCGCCAAGAAACTGTTAGCTATTGCATTCATAAAAAAATTAAATCATCTTTAATCTGTAAACTTTGCAAGGTATCAAGTAGTATCGAATATAACATCAATATTGTTGAGTTACATTTAGAAATTTCATTTTAATTCTTCTACGTATTTTATTGACTTTTTAGCAATTACTTTAGCTAGTGATTTATTTATTACCATGAAATAATTCGTAAAATTTAGTAAGCGTATTGGAAAAGCAATTATTTACAGAATACAGGAAAGACATAATACATACCATGCAAATAGGTTTTATATTCTGTTAATGACATTCCACAATATACACATACTGCTGTTGAGAGATACACAAACAATAAGTAGTACATAAAATTATTTGGAATGGTTAGAAAGTTGTTTGCAAGCAATTAGGGACCAAAATACACAAGTCAAAGATATTTTTTGTGTAATAAAATTTCACAGAATGAGATTATGTATGTGACAATCTATATTTCTTAATCTTTGTACACAATTCACATTATGTAGCTACACATATGGTATGTGTATGCTATTTGTACTCAATTTCAACTAATCAAACCAATACAACAATCAATTTTAGTTCTATATTTTCTTTTCTGATAATGTATAGCTTCTGCTTTAGTTTGTTTTAAAAATGAGGTTTAATTTATAAAGTACAATCCCATTTTTTTATTTTAGTTGCTATTAAGTATTAATTATAAATCAAATTATATATTGCGAACCACAGGATTTTTGTAAAAATTCGGACACAGCCAGCTAGAAATAGTTAAGAGTCAAGTACTTAAAATATATCTAATCAAAACTGTGGTCTGAACGTAGGGGAGTTATATTACCTAAGCGTTTCCATTTTCAGTTAAATAAAACAATCCAATGAATAAATTACAAATATATATAAAAGTAGGACTCTATTATAAATTATCAAAATATAAGCATCTAACTTTGGCTAATATAATATCTTAAAAACAATTTATGTAAGCTTTATGAATAGCTGTTGTAAAATCTTCAGTGGGTATGTATATCATATCTCTCTTTACAGTTTAAAAGACAATGTACTATAATTAAAGAATTTTATGATATTTTCTATATTACAATACCTACTGCTTCTTTTTTTAAATAAATAAGAAAATGTGTTCTTCTTTATTTAATATGTCAATATTCATCCTTTTCTAAATTGTGGAGATTTATCTAATTTTCTTTATTAAGGATCAAAACTGTTGTGTTTGTCCCAGGTAGAGTAATTTTAAAGTTAATGAGTTAATTTACCAACAACAAAAAATTGAAAATAAACTAGCTACAGTATTATGTAAGTTGCCCGACAAAAAATCACCACACCATGCACCGCTATTTTTTAAAGCAAGCATTCCGTTGTTTGGTGACAAGAGCAGCCAAATATTAGGTAATAACACAGCAGAAATTATCAGTAATCCAGACCGATGACATAGATATTGGTTTAGAATCCGGAAATATGGCCATAGTTTTGGAGACTCATGAGGATCACGTAGCTGAGCCAAAGAAACATAAAAAAGATGCCGCAGACATATTTGCTAATTTTATGTCCTCCCAGCTCCCCACCACCTATGGACGGATGACGGCGTGCAAACAACACCAAAATGGCCACCACGGCGAAGATGCAATATATCGTTACGGAAAACCCGATCGATCCCTGCTTGACCTAGAAACAAAACAAATGATCAAAATACCTCTAAACAAACATTAGTTTTAAACATATAGTTTTAAAAAAAAACATAAAAAACAATATTGAAAAAAATGAATCAAGGGCATATCAATATTAATTCTAAATAAAAGTTTATTTAAGGAGGTCTTACAATAAATTTAGTTCCTCTTGAATAATGGACGAGAGCTGCTAAAGCCCAGGCGACTCCAATACCAAGGAATACATTAACTGCGTTACTTCCAGTTACATTTCCAATCGATCCATCAGCATATTCATCATTAACAGCCGCGACTTTACTTGCAAATGTGTCTAAAATGGAATTTTTTTCATTCGTATACATTTTTCATTTTAAAAAGATCGGTTTTGAGTTTAATGAACGCCATCAACAAGGAGTAAACGAAACTGGACAATAATTTCAGGTTTATTCAGTAAGAAAATCACTAAATAACGGTATTCAATCAACGTACTAATTAATTTAGCAATCTAGAAAAGTTGTTATTTCTTAGCAGAACAAACTACTTTGTGAAGGGAGACCTACCAGGTAAACTTGTTCCAAGGGCAACAAATGTGGTAGCGGTCACTGCATCTGAGAGGCCTACTGAACAGCCAAATCCAGATGCCACGTCTCCAATGACGGCTGTGAGCGCTCCAATCATAGAAATTGACACCACAAAGGCACACCATCCTAGACAATAATCTAAATAAAACCAGGGAAAGCGTCTCTTAAACCTACTTATCCTGTACACAGAAAAGGCTGTAAAGGGGCTATGTATGTTATGTGATTAAATCTACATAAAATAAGTTGACCACCTATTTTTATAACTAACCGAACTCATTGAGTAACATACATGAATAGCTTTCAAAAAGGATATTTTGGCAAAATTTGCTTCTCGAGTTCATATAAGTTCGATTAGTTTCTGACTACTACAAGAAAGATATTATGGTGTTATAGCATTAGGTGAAATTCATATGAACTAAAATTTAAAAAAAAGAACATTGAACTACTACAAGAAAAGCTAAGGTTTAGTTGTACAATATCAAAATCTTTTTTTTAATCCAGATAATGTTAATGCCTTGTCGTCCGCACTATAAAATAAACTTGGCTGTCACCCAACTTAAATAAATCATTAATCACTGTAATTTATTGGTACACAATACCTTGAAAATGGTTTTTGAATAAAATTGCTAAGGGGCAATCTAGAGGTCGATGTCGTTATCAAATTAAATAATCAATCTTTATTCAATTGATCTCATACAATAAAAAGAAAATTGTAGCAATCGATTATCGAATTTATAGCTGAATTTACTATTTAAAAAAATGATCATAATTAGAAATTAGTAAGTAAATATAAATAACGAATCAAAAATTGTTGTCAAACGTTTTGTGGTTGATGGTTTTTTATGACAGTCGCCAGACAGAACATTATGTTTTAAAAAATAATTTTTTGACTATTAAATTACCTTTAACCTGTTAAAATGGATAATAGTTAGTTTCTATGAACACTATTGGCGTCGTAGTTAGTAGTTGACTACTCAAGCAAATTAATTCTTACTGTTTTTCTTATCAAAATATAGAATTTTCATATAAGTATGCATTTTTTGCACAAAAGTTTCCATAACAATTTTGCGAATCAGCACTAAAATGTTCTACATTTAGTCAGATACAATAAATTGAAATTTAAAGAAAATGAAATACGACAATATTATTTAAATTTAAAAAAAAAGCAAAAGAGGAAAATATAAAATTCAAATATTTACTGTCATGTTGTAGCCAAGTCAATATTAAAAAGATGTGATAGATGTTGAACAATGAAGTATTTGCGATATTTATTCCTTATAGTATTCATTATTAATTGAGGTTTCACATTGAGATTCAAATGTAGTAAAAACTATGTTTTGACAATTGACGACTCAACTTCATTTTTTCAAGGGGAGGGAAAAGCAATCAGAAGGTGTTAGACCTCTAACTAACATTTTGACATAAAAAATCCGCAAGAGAATTTGGTGGACGTCAATCAGTTTGTTATTTTCAAGCCATCTATAAATTTTATTAGGGACGATAAGACATTAAGACAATTTGTTTGAAACAATTAGCAAATATTTATCATCATATATAATTTTTTTAATAATTTTTAAATGAGCTAAGTAATATTGATTGTAAAAGTTTCATTTTAATATTTAAAACTCAGTTCAGTAATTTGATTCTAACATGCGGTCATACAGCTACTGTGGAATATAACATTAATAATAACCAGTAGAAAAAATATGTAATAAGAAAACAAAAATGATGTAAATAGAGTTTTTTTTAATGAAAGTAAAGAGGAACTGGATCCTGTAAACTTAACAAAAAAAATTGGTAAATTGAATACTACATAATACATGTCCATAATAAATGAGCTACAAGAATACAGACAAATGGCATATGAGGATGTTTTATTAAATATCAATGCGAGTTTGATACAGAATAATATCTTCAGTCATCAATTGATATTGCACATATCCCAGGTACTCTTGCTCGACCCCTGAAAACGTGTGTAATATCTATCGACTTGGGAAGATATTTTCCGCATCCATCTTCCACCAACCATGTAATAAGTAATAATGTTAAATTTGTTAAAATAATTAAGATAAGCTGGCATGTTATAAAAATAGAAAGAATATGGCTAGCTGTTTTAATCAAGAACAGTTGGGTCGCAACTATCTAATAAGTATACATATATTCAATTAAACCAAGACGCCTTTTAACATTTACGTACTGAATAGCATTCGTACTTCAAATTGAAGTGCATGGATTTCAGTTTTTAAGCAATAATTTTATCAGTTGCAAATAAATAATAGTTATCAATTTTGATAGAAAAAGATATCTCTATATCAAACACCAAATCTTTAAAATATTTATTCATAATTAAAAGTAGAGGTATAGCGTTGTTATACTTCTACCCCAAAAATTTGCCTTTCATGAAAATTCGATCGATATAACTTTAATATAATGATAAACAGGCGGGAAATAAAAGCTTCCAATATTCAATTTAAATATCAACATGTGATTTACTTTGCATTTGTATGTACATATAATTCAATAGATGAGTAAATTGAAAATAAAGACACTGTTTCAGTTAGCGTACGAACTGCCTCGAAGTGGTAAACAGGTGCTGAATATTTAATTAATTTCAATATAAAGAAAATGAGTTTTACTGAGTTTCTTCCCAACTGTCCTTGATTTATTAAGCATATATGAAGTAGATAAATAAAACATTCATTGATTAATCTAATAAAAAATATAATTAACATTATAATATTGTCATAATAGAATGTTAATTATATATAATTTTCATTTCTATAAAAATCTTGTGAAATAGTAGAGGAAATATGAAAATCCATGACCACAATCAAATATAAAACTATTTCTATAAAATCGATAAATAAACTATAAAAAGGATTTATTAGGGAAACTGGTAATTGAAATTAAAAAGGGGAAACTGATAAAAAAAGAAAATTTTTCAATAAACTAGGTTTTCAATAAAAGGAAATTCTAAGTTATAAATTCTAAAAATACATGAAACAACTTACCGTCCATCACTCAGATATCTCCACTTTTATTTAACAATTTTAGGTAATCAACATTTTATATAGAAAAACAAAATCTTCTAATAACGCTTTGAAATCCTTTTTCAATACTAAAAAATGTGTGCAAAAATCATAATATACTTTGTGTAAAAATCAATGTGCATATAGTGATCAAAATAAGAAATTCCAAAACCAATAATATTAAAAAGGTAAAGCGAGCAAAAAGCAAAGCTAATAAATATAAGAAAAGCTTAGTAAAATGGTCTACAATAATGTAGTAAATAAATAACTGAATAAACACTATTAAACTTTCACCTATAGAATGTATTTGTTGTAGTTATTGTTCTTATTATTACGAGTTTAAATCCTACTCTTCTAGATCGGATCAACAATCTACAACAAACCACTGGAAATGTCATCCTAACCATACATTGAATTCCATGTGCAAATTTATTTAAAACTGTAAAGTAGCTGTGGAAAAACAAGTAATTTAAAATTCAACCGTTTTCTTATTTTACTTTGAAAAACCATTAACACCAGGGACTATCTATGTACCTACTACTGTAGTCCCTGATTATGTAGTTTTTGATTGGATGCTAATTTTCAATAAGTCGCACGAATAAAGTTGAGATAGGACTTCATAAAAAACACTTGAGATAGATCTCTGTAGATTTATTGTGTATTAGAGAAGCAAGCCACAGAAATCTGTCTCAATTAAAACAAAAATCAACTTTATTCATAGCACCCATGTTAGATGTTATGTTATTAGCCCAATTAATTAAGTTATAAGGGCTAATAAATCAAAATTTTAAAATTAGTCTTTGCTTAATTCCTCGCCATTTACTGTATATACAAGTTTTTATATAGGTGCGAGTACCGTATTTCCTGATCGATCAAGAGTTAAAACAAAATACATCTATCTTGATAGCTTCTAGATGCAAAAGTCAGGGACATACTATTGTATGTCACTGGCAAAAGTTTATATTTCGACAAAAGGACTCTACTCAGACAATCTCGTTATTTTAAATAAAATAAAATGTAACTATGCTTTACAACCCTGTATAACTATCATCTTTTACATTAAGAAGCTAAGTAGTCTTGTGCAATCGTAGTCAATTCCATCAAATTTTCTTGTTTTTAGTTAATCAAAACTCATTTTGACATTTTCGTTTTTGCATAGAACAACTTAAAACAATTGCTCTGAAAAAATAAGTAAAATGTCTATCCAAGGCAAGAGTTGATAAATTAGTCATAAATTTTAATTTTTCAAACCAACTTTCTGCTCCTTTTCCTGTTTTTAAGTTTTCCAAGCTGACACTAAAAGCTCGAAATCTAACCTTTAGCTATAGTGTTGCCCATCGAAGGGGATAGATAGATATGGAAGATGCACTCCAAGACATCCTCCCCTTGTACAATCGCCAATTTGTAGGTACATCGAGGCGTCAGTTATTACAAAACTAAATCGATTAGGTCAAGATGTTTTCAGCTTTTAGTATATAATTACTAGAAGACAAAACATGCAAGAATGGACATCGTCAAAATTTTTAAAACCAATTGAGTTGTTCAGTTTACAATCTAGACATTCAAAGGATATGTTGAGTTGTCTTTAACATCCTATATAACATGCAGTTGTGTGGACATTATTTAACTAATATTATCAGATTTGGTTTGAACACTATTCTATTATTTAAAAAAAATTAAAGTTTATTTCAGATACAAGTCGTATTTTCAAATTATACACGTCATTTTAATTAGGATAATAACAATTCTAGTACTTAATTCTACTGTGGTTCTATCGTAGATAATGTTTAGTACCCAAAAGCAGTTAAAAACATTAGTAAATATTCTCTCGACAATGTTTAATTATAATCATTTGGGTTCTTTGTATTATATCATATGACATATATATTACAAGCTTTTCTTCCTAATTTATTCGCTAGCATGTAAAACAATATTCATTTATAATTCTTCTGTATGTCTTTGAATTATAGACTGAGGCTATAAAACTAATTTAATGCTCAACGACAATCCAAAAAACAATACAAGAACAAACCAAATTCGGTTTGAAAAAAATCCATATAACTTTTAAAGCCTTAAAGAATAGGTTTATTGACTTTTTTGTATCCTCTCTATTAATATGTATGTGCATATTAATAATAGACATACCTACTTGTATGCAAGTATTGTAATCAAATCAACTATTATGTTTGCATGGAAACATTAAGTTTATAAATCGGCGCCTATAAAATATTCATATACCGACTAAAAGCATAAAAATAAAAATAGAATCAAATAGATTTTGCTTTATGTTTTTCGCTATCAAACAGACACATTCTACTAAAAGAAATGATTTTCCACATGATTTCAAATCACTTCATCATTCAGGGCTAGTTTATATGGAATGCCAACTCAGGTTAGTGAGATAACTTTTAAATATAATCAACCGGAGTTTTCGAATCTTTGCATACTTAATTTTAACTTAAACGTTTTATTAATTAATTAAAGACCACGTTTTAGTGCTTTATGAGAGATTTTCTATCATGTTGTTATAAATTTAAAGAGAAATGGTTATTTACAAAATGTTTTCTCATTTAGAATTAAAATTTCTCTAGATTCTTTTTTTACCAAACTGTAATAAATATTAAAAATACACAGAAAAGGAAATTGAGACAATGACTCGAGATAAAGATTCCTGAAGAAGGTCACCTTTCCAGCATAAATAAATATACCTATTCATATTTGTTT
Organism: Parotoplana pacifica; assembly: GCA_034780595.1. Lineage (NCBI taxonomy): Eukaryota > Metazoa > Platyhelminthes > Proseriata > Otoplanidae > Parotoplana > Parotoplana pacifica. The sequence goes on from JAUYWI010078308.1 coordinate 10,110, forward strand.
ACAACTATTTTAGAATGCCAATCAACCCTTTGCATAGGCTCCTGAAAATGGGGTATATAGCCCTCCTCTAGAAAGTCATACTTCCCGTGAATAGATTAGGCTGAAACTTGGTATAGATTCAGATTCATTGATAACGTCATAATGGCCAAAAATTAAAGTTTGTTCGATTGAATTCAAAAGAAATTTCACGTGAAAAATTGCCGTCCATCAATTACAAGCTAGTTTTACCAGTTCACTTTTATATTTAGAGTTAGGTACCATTTGTGAGCTACATAATAATATGTTCAGGGGGGAGGGAGGTTAATGACTCTCTTAGATGTTACTTGTCTCTTAAAATCTTGCTTATTACACTTATGTTTCCCTGTGTATCTCTATGCCTCTTCTACTGTCCTTCTTATGATTCCTTCACTAATTAGCATCTGATGGTTCTCACTATCTTCTAGAAATAAAACTAACTTTAGACTAGGGATTCGCACCTATTCATCGCACATATTCTAGGCTTCAAATTTTTATAGGCAGCCACTGTAGATCAAAAACAAACTTTTTAGCTTATAGGAATATGCACATATATCATAGGTCGAGTATTCAAATACAAGAAAAATAGTTTTATTTATTTATTTTAAACATTTATTCGCTTTAGAATCACTAATATTGATAATGATGTACAAAATATTTCTGATAGCGCTTTCTATCTGCATGTTACACACATATAAGTATTGTTCATTTTCATATGTGCATATGCAAAAATAAAACGATCCGGATAACTTTAATTAAAAGAGAAAACGAACTGAAATCAACTTTTATTGTCTTCATTAAGTAGAAGACCTACAACTAGCAGTTGTCTTGCTGGCTGGCCCAATAAATTCCCAACTTTCAAAATCACTACGAGCACGCAAGTAATAAAAATGGGTCGAAGTTAGTTTGATTTTATTTCATATATGCATACATTATATAGGTATATGTATTAAAAAGCAACGTAATAGAACAAATATAGGTATGTAGGTATATACATATAATAATTTTTTTAGAAAATTTTATGGTTTCCCTTTTCCGCCAAATAAGTAGTAGGTACCGCTAGAAGTTGTGATCTGATTCGGGTAGAAACCCAGGTAGACAATTAGCTCCTACATATCTTCCACAGGGAAAGCCTTCCAGACAATTGTGTACTTCAGATTATCTGGATCAACAAACGCCAATTTCTATTACTGTTGCTTGATATATATAGACAGATAACTTGCTCTGCGGCGGCGCGAAACCCAATCAGTTCACAATGGGAGGCAAGCGATTTGGAAGCAGAGAAAGTAATGTAAGAGTGTATAAAGCCATTTCCCAGATATTTACACGCAGGATATTTATTAACTCGAAAAAAAACCGGGTTTAGAGAATCTAAAAGGCACATGTCATTGTGAAGAGTCGAGTCGAATCAGACGAACAGTGAACGCGGCTAAACTTTTTTCGAGAACTGACTGCAAAAACTAAAACATCAGGCAGTGAATCGTGAAACCTATTCACACATCTCCTTAAGCTATAGAGGTTATCCATTTTGATTTTGAATATAAAAATAAAAATAGTAATATTTAATATCTATTATTGACACAGATAAATCCATGCCGTCTATAGATATGGATTTCTCTTCAGCACGATATTAACCTATAATTCCAATCAATAATCACAGCTCATCGAACACTCACAGCCATTAAGACTAATCAATCTATTTCGGTTATCAATTATGCAAAAAAGAATAAAGAAAGTAGAAAACGAACCAACAGAAGCATTTCATACTGTGCAATATTGACTTAAAACCCAATAGCTATTATATGTAAATCAGAACAATATTTTTATATTTTATATTTGACTAAGAGAACTGTAATTGCAAACATTTTAAAATTTTATTAGCTAATATAGTTTCAGGCACGTTTGCATAATAAATTAATGAAGACTAAAATCTCAAATTTCCTTTCTTTAATTACCAATCAGTTAAATTTTATTAACGTAAATCAACATAAAATTAACATAGTATTACCCTGTCATAAAGTACCTCTAACGAAACCTTATTAAAAATAGCACTAACTAGATAAAAGAATCATTTATTGAATAAACAGAAAATAGCTAGAAAGTAGTTATCAAAAGTTCAGCCTAAAAATAATTCAGAGACCTATATATATCGCCAGGCAGAATGCATGCTCCAGGAATCAGCAGCAACAAAGGCGTTCAACACTAGTACCTATGTTGGTACCAAGGGGATTTCATATGTGATGAAATTGGCTTCTGTCCTCACCATAATTATTATAAAGTGTGTCATTGTTTTAATTATAACATAACGCACAACTATTAAAGAGAATAACAATAGCAATTGGGAATGAAAAACCTAACTAAAGAGACCTGAGCTATATTCATTTTATTTAGGCAAATTAATGACATTAAACCCTAATGAAAACCTAAACAAATTAGAATAATATATAAAACATTTAGCTTGAGGAAATACTTTGTTAATTGGTACCTATTGTTTAGAACTAGTCTACCTAGCGTTACCCACACATACACACATACATAGGACGTACTTACTAAGATAACGACCCCAAAATTTGATCCCATCATTAATTCCAACAGCCTGCCTGCCTGACCATAAAATTAACAGCACTATATTTAGAATTAGGCCAGAACTGAATAAACTTTATAAATCGTTAAAATGTGTAGCATAAGTAATATTATTTATATATTATGCATTTCATACATTTCAGAGTATTAAATTAAAATTTAAACAAAGAAAAGTGATTGATGAGATTAGAAAATTGTTTTGCAAAATTGATCAAAATAAATTTAACTCAACATCAATATACTAACTAAATATATTCGCCTACGCACAAAATTTTAAGGTAAGTGATTATTCTCTGCCAGTGAAAAACATAATTTAGCAAATATTAGGAAATAGTCGCAATTTTTTAATAAATAAATGTATTTCACTACTCAGTTCGAAAGAGGTGAGATCAATAAATTTAATGACTATCAAGTAAGAGTCCAATTGTCAGAAATATACGATACAAAATGATTTGACAACATTTTTACACACCAATGAACGACACAATGCCATTTTTTGCTCGTATTTTTTCAGTCAATTTCCGTGCATTGTTTCACTAAAGATTTTGTAGTGCCTATTCAACAACATTGTATTCTTTCTGCTCCTCTGTCTGTGGTGGTACAGCAGAGCTGAGTGACGTACTGAAATTAAAGTAATAAACCCTACCTGTAGGTGGGACAAAGGCGAAAAGAACTTTCCAGAAGATTGTGAGAAAATGCATTACGTAATCCATGCAGGAAGGCAATTTCTCTTCAGCGTCCTCGCCTCCTTCATCACCACCTTCGTCACCACCTGGAAGTAGGATGAAAGTACACCAGCTATTAAAAGAATGTACTATTGTAGGTTTAGTCTACTTCTAGAATAATATTGTTCAGTTTCGGGAGAGAAAGCAATCTGAAAACTTTTACAGCAATTACATAAGTTGATGTACGAGTACAATTCTGAGGTAATTTATTATTCTAATTTGGTCTAAGATATAAATTACTTAGGTACTATTAGTTTTTTTTACTTTACAGTAAATACACAAGAATACACAAGATATCTAATGAATGAATATAGATCAAAGAAACAACAATAATAATACACTCTTTGCTTTATATGACATTTAATTACACCTCCATCCAATACATGACGAAAGGACAATATTTGGTGATTTTAGTAACATTAAGATCGGTTGATTATATTGACGTAAAATAAGTCGAAGTAGATATAATTAATTATATGTGACACAAAATCTACTGTGATCTTCCAATAAATATGTACCATATTTCTAATTGATATTGACAATTTATAAGAAAACGTATAACAATAATAAACCATTGATTTTTTCCCCACAAAATCACTTATTTCCCTGGCACTTCCTATATTACATTGACCTCAAAATGAAACTTCCCAATCTGTAACCTTTCAAAAAAATATGTGTGTCAAATAATAGCAAAGTTTACCGATATTTTTAATAGTTCAAGATGAAAGAATCCAGTTTAATTACCGAATTACAATCATTTTAAAAGGCAAAATGTAATATATTATTGTAAATTATGCATCGTTCCATGTGAAATGAATGAAAATTCAGCTATAGGATCCAACGATTATGGAATGGAAAACAGTTGTCACAAAAACAACTATCACTCCCACTAGGCATAGGTACTGTAGATGAATGTGTGGATAATTAACACATTCCTAAATATTCTAACGTAAGAATCCATGTAACATTACAACACATGCATACATAAATTTGAATTTTTTAGAAATAATTAATTTGATAATTATTCAAACATGTAACCTTTTAATAAAAAGTACCAATTAAAGATGCGATCTTTGGTCATTAATTGCAACTCTACTTAAATGACATTTCTTCACTTCCATTTACTATCTGAATCAAAGATCCATCTATACCAAATTTAAAATAAATCTCCAGCTGTTTGCTGCAGCATCCTAGAATTAATCAGATGTACGATATTCCAAAAATTAATTGTAACAAACTTTTAGTTTTACTAAAATACGTTTCCTTAAATCAGTACACACAAGAGATTTTTAGAAACTGTATCGATTATTTTAAAATCATGTAAGTTCTAAATTTTTTTTAAATTTATCTTCAAATTTCAACGAGCAATAACTGAGGATAAATCTATTTTTAAGACCGTATTTCTATTTTTTTATGAGAAACAAGCAATTAGAAAAACTATAATATAGAAATGGTAATACGCGTAATACCCGTAAAAAATATAGACCTCAATTTTGTATTTCTATATTTCTGATTTAAAGGACAAACAGAGTAAGTTAATTAAAGTTTTTTCATTATCACTCACAAGTAACAGCTGCACCGGAAGTAAAGAAATAGTTAGGTCTATCCAACTTTTATTATTTATTATTTGAAAAACAAATGATACTTTTTTTTATTAAATTCTATATTTTTAACTATGTACATAGTTTGTCGTAAATAGTATCCAGTCAAGTACTGGAAAAATTCAATATTAATAGTCAATTTAACCATATTATTTAATTTGTTTTTTCGTAGCATTAACATTTATAAAATAAATGTTATCTAGTAAAATATAGTTTATATAAATTACTCTGTTTCATCTTTTATTATCAGTTGATAAAAAAATCCATTCTACTATAGGTAACTGCTAGTCATCTTTGTGATAAACAAAACAAAAAACCTAAAAAAAAACCTACTGTTTATCCATTTCATAAAGTTTCATAAAGTTTAATTTTCATTCATATGGGTTTGACACAAATAATTTCATATGTTTTCATGATATTTTCTACAAATGGTGAACAAGTAACATTTAATACGCAACTTTAAAAAAAATACGATTTTTTTTAGAATAACGGTTTTAATTGGTTCACAGTTGCATCTAAGCCACAGAATAGTGTTGGAAATAACCAATGATATAAAAACAGACAAGGATCTATATCACAAATCAATTCTTTTTGGATATGGTGGGTGGAGGGTAACCACATCCAAATCATTTAAAATTATTCTCGAAAACTGTTTAACCGAATTGGGGTGCAAAAGTACACCAAATTCTCATGGGAACATTTTTAACTGCCATAAGAAGATGTGGCGGCCCTTTGTAATCAGTTTTAGATATCAAATAGTAATAAAATTGATTAGTAGTTGAAAATATACTTCTTTAAACATAATAGTTTACCAAGTACTACGAAATTTAATAATATTGATAGGTACAAACTGTGAACGGTCATCAAATTAATATAAAAAAATTATTTTTGATGCCAAAAAGTTATGAAAGTATAAATCATTTAACCGAACGTGAAAATTATTACTTCATAAAATATGAATACAGTAAAGTTTGTAATTGTTTCTCTAAAAATGGTTAAGAACAGTTTATTAGATTATACTTCATTTGGCAAATCTGACACGTGTGCACTAAAACAGCTATAATTTTGCATAAACGACCAGTTGACAACACTTTAAAAATTAAATCACTGTAGTAGTGACTAAATATATATATATTCCATAACCACAGGAAATCATCTATAATTTGTCACAAAATTCACTTATGAAAAAATCAGCTTTTATAGTCTATCGGCCCTCAGCAATCAGCAATCAGACAAATAAGGCATTCTATCTTCTGACATCTAAATTTCACAATGCTAAACTTAAGAAATAGCATTTTCCAAGTGGATTTTATTATCATTTATTCGTCTTCATAAAAAAAGCAATAATCAGTTTCTTGGTACTATAATTTTAGCATTTTTCTTGCTAACTGCTATAGCATTTAACAAGCAAAATACCAAAATAATAACTATTAAAGCTAATGGTTATATCCATCAAAATTAGAAATCAATCGGCCAAAGTTTATTCTTTAAATCTTATAAATAGAGCCTGTCTGAAAACTGAATGTCTCCCAATTTCTGACTTCAAGAAATACTATTACTAAAACAATTCTTTTTCAAAAAAATTAATAAAAATTAATAAAAAAGGAATCTTCCAAATTTTTTAAAAATCTGTATAAAAAATGCAAAAATGCTGTACTTTATAGAGGGACCAAAATCAGGCAATATAATACTTGTAATTATGAGGCATATTAAATTGTGTTTACTTGCACTGACGAAATTGAAGTGCGCAGACATTAGTGCGGTTTACATCATAGTTTTGAAACAATAAATGAAAAATAGAGCTATAGATAGAATTGTATAAACATGTAAAAATTATGCTGTTGAAGGCATCAAAAATATAAAAAAAGAGGTGAGCTTGAAAACACACACAATGTGCTTTGATATTCTCTACAAGGGACTCTCTAAAACTATGAATTATTTAAAACCAAATCCAAACCACGTTCTATATTTTGATATTTCTATTCAAAATAACAATCTTTTAGATCTTCTAATTTTATACCATTTATTCGTCTTCTTTCAATTCACAAAAATATATTAGGTATAGGTAGGTACCTAATTAAGGTTTGTTAAAAAGTGTTTCAACTCAAGCAATTATGTCTTACAGTTTCGATTTTAAACAACTTTATAGTTTATAATGAACAAAAAAAAACAGCCTAGATGTTATTCCACATAAAAAAATAAAATGATATAAGTATGATAACCAAATCTTTTCTCTCAGAGTATAAACTGTCCATCATATTTTTATTAATATATATATATATATGTAGATAGATACTCCTATGCCTCAATATTTATGCATCTCATAGAAAAGGGTAATTAACAGACAAATCCAGACTTAAACCAACTATTAAAAAGTCTAACAATATTTACAATTCTATTGAAAGAACAAGATTTTATAGTCATAATAAACTATTTTATTAAATTCATAATAAAAGATATAATAAAGATCAGGATGGAAAACATTTTTTACTCTTAGCGGGAGCATATTTTATTTGAAAACAGAAATATAACAGAATTTCGAAAACTAAAGAGAAGAGAGGCATAGGGTAAACTTAATGTAACTACCTGTATGGAATAAAATATTTTAATCTATATACATCTATATATATATATTGTACCTACTTAACAATATAAACAAAAATATTGAAAAAAAGTATTGAACAAAGTATTGAACAAAGTATTGAAAAAAAATCATAGATATTATTTTAAATAAAAACGGTACCTACGGATATTCGTAGCTTGGATAATTAAAAACTATTTTTGGGATCTATCAAATTTTTTTCCATGTTAAAATGTCATATTTAAAAATTATTCACTGTTGTTTAGAATAGTAGAATATATAAGTATTAAGATTTTTCTCAAACCGCTTTCTACATATAAAAACAGAATTGTATAAATTTGTACAAAATAATTGTGAAAAGTTAATTGCACTACTTATAAAACACAAAACACAGCAGTTAGGTAGGTCGGTTAATTTGTTTAAAAAAAGAAATTATTATTATCATATCCTACAAAACAACAAGTGGATATTTATCAGAAATCAAACATGTAATGTCACAAAGACAAGAGAAAGAAGCAGTAATCGTGTTAAATTAAATATGTATTATGTGCTTTGTTGTAAATCTATGGTTGTACGTCATACTTAGCAGTAAATTTCGTTTTTCTCCCTTGTCTGCAGAAAAAGAGACAAAACATTAGCGGTAAAAGTGTTAGAGGTAAATTTGTGTATTAGTCCTTATGTTAGAAAAACAAATGAAGTGAAGATATTTGGAAAACCAACTAAAACGAGTAGTTTCGAATTAGAATGAATTAGAATAAAAAACGAAAAGATTAGAATAAGTAAGATAAACTTATACACTGAACTGCGTTTATGATGAGTAGGTAGGTAATTAAACACAATACAAAATAAACAGTTGCAAAATTATATTCAACTATTTTATATAAACACAATATTAGTCAAATATTTAGCAATCTTTAAGGTATAGAAGTATTGCCTTTAGTTTTGGAAATCTTTTTAAAACACAAAAAACATTTGGAATTTACAAGTATAAGTGAAGTACATATGAAGTACACATAAGTACAAAAGTTATCTAAAAGTGAAAACAATATTGTATGTGAATATCAGCCAAGAAGACGAGAGCACATCACATTCATTCATATCAGACTATCACTCAGTTCTAGACTATAGACTAGAGATTAATGACTAGAGGACACAGAAACCAGATAAATAGCAACACACTAACTACAAACACAAGCACTGTGAAACACAATGACCATTACGTAAAATAATTTTCAAAAAGTAACAATGAAGTAAAGCTATAAATATTAAATATACATTGATTAACAGAATTTACATCAATGTAGGTATATTAACCCTTCGTTGATAACACTATACCTTTTTTTAAAATTTGGGACCATAGTGACCTACTTTGAGAGCCCACCACGTGATCTTGGGTGGGACTATGAAATACTATTTACGCAAAAACTGCGCACCTTCATTTGAGACAATTTCAGCTTAATCGAAGTATAGCTTTTGAGCTAGGACATAATATGTGCAAAGGGGCCTAGCCGCCCTCTTTATCAACGAAAGGTAAATTATAATATTGGTGGAAACACATTTGTTTCAAACAAATATTAGAAATTGAACCGTGTCAACGGTACGTAGATCACATGTAGGCGTGGATGTATTCCAGTGATGATCACCAACAGACGCAAATAACACTACTTTGAAAAGAAATACAGATAATAGAAAACACAATGAAAGAGAAGATTACAAAGACATGTGGAAGGCTAAGATTAGTCCAGAAAGTTAGTGGATTCGACGAACAAATAAAGATTATGAAGAACTGAACACGATGAAAAGGAAAACTAAACGTGTGGAGAAGCTTCGGCTACTACGGACCGAACGATGATAATTTCTTTATAATACATACTAGGGAATGGGGTAGACCTACAAACAACTGATTAACAACAATCCTACAACCTAAGACATGGTGAGATCGTGTCTCGATAAAAAGAGATCTGGCTAGAGGCAAGTCTATTCATTTTAAATGTGTAATTGTGTAACTTGATTCTAGTATCTTTAACTGATGTTTTTTAAATGATTAAAAATAAAATTGAAAGAAAATGTTTTTTTTATCATCACTACGTTTCCTCAATGAGACAATTTATCTGATAAAAACAATATTTTCTAGACTTATCCAAACAAACAATAAATCATCTTCTTAATTTATTTTATTTGTCTCACATTAACATATATTAGACAACATTAGTCTAATAAATCAGATACAGTTTCAGAAACATTAAGTTAAACTATTGATGTACAAAAGTATAATGCCGATTTTCATGTTTTAATATCCCCTGTCTACAGTTCTGAAACAGCTTTATCATTAATTGTCTGTTGATGATAAAAATAGACCTCAAATTAAGGGTGAAACCATGTAGACTTAGAAAAATCAGAAGTACTCAGCGGACCTTAGTGGAAGATATAATATATGTATACTAAAATTATTACAATAAAAATGTATATATATATATATGAGAGACAAACAACACAGACGACGATAGGTATGAGGAGAGAGGTAATCAATACCGTGATCACAGGTGGAAAATCTGTCAGATTCTCATCAAAAAGTGGGCTTTTATTCACTTAGCTGTTGGTGTAGTAATAAAGTGAAACTAAACTAAAACTACTATTTAAAACAACGAAAATCTATTCAGTAATAAGAGAACAGACACAACTCTATGAAAAAAGAATGCATAGCACAAAAATATACATTACGAAATATTGGTCAACTAAATTCCATAATCTCTATCAAGTATTATGTAAACTGACTCAGAAATAACATTTTCAAATTTTGAATCCCCAATCATGACATTTCATAGAAATATTTGACTATATGAATTTTTGGAATTGTCTTCTGAAGTATGCATCTTATTTATTGATGAAAATTTTCAAATGTGAATGCACTACACGGTTTCAATAAATCTATCTACATATATATACATAAAAATCAATAATTCGGGTCTATCATTCTTAAGATTTCCTAAAAAGACCTACTTTTGAATTTGACAATGTAGCTTTAATTTGATTCATGTTAAATGATCTTATTTATGAGTTGTTTAATATAATTTATTATAGTATAAACGTCTATCTTAATAAATTTGGAATTCAAAATTTACACTGTGTATTGATGAGCACTCTTTATCTAGACAAGGAAATTGCTGTTCAAACCTTATATTTGCCATAAATAATATACTGTTATTCTTTAAATTGCTATATAAATTAGTTTACGCACAACATGTTATTGTAATCAAGATATGAATTGTTAATATTGTCTTATGCAGATACACAGTTACCATCATTGTTGATAATTTTGAATTTTAAGGTAAAAGTACATACATAATTTAATTTTATGTGTATATGTACATACAAGTGGAATCTAGAGTGATTTTTCTACAAATGAATCGCCTTTATAAACAGTTATTAAATTGTATCCATTTTTAAGAAACATATGTTAAAAAAAGCTTATAATCTCCAAATCTTAACACTTTAGCTCATTTTGGTACTAACCCTGGTTTACTTCAATTGTTCAATTATTATTTGTTGGATTTTATTTTATTATGCAATTATTTTAATACGATTTTACCTTTCACTTTATGACTGAAGATGCATATGATGATTTTATTCGTTTTACTTCTATTTTGCTATCAAAGATGATACATCAAATATTTCTTGGTCATTAATTTAGGAATTCGGTAATATAAAAATTCAGCTCTCTAAGTCTTTTTACTAGCTAAGTTAATTTAAATGAAATTTATTGACCAATGTTCGCAACTACATAATAGTTATGTAAATCCGGTGTAAATAAAACACGAAATTGTATTAATAATATGACAGGTAGGTTGTACAGAGGAAAAAGGGAGGTTGGAGTATAAACGATCACAGAACAGGAAAGGCTTCATCTAAAAATCAATAACACAGTTCGTAATTTGATCAACCAGTTAAAAATCAAAAAGATAGGAAAGGCCAACTAGAACAGACGGTATTACTTAGTTTCAAAGTTCCTTTTGGCTCTGTCTTGCCTGTTCTGTGCAACTAATGTCTACCAATAAAACAAAAGACAGTTCACTCCAATATCAAAATTATAAGTTTCTGTGTACAAAATGTATTACCTCCATCTCCATCGCCCTCTGAAAGATAAACGGACGGATGGCTTAAATTAAGAAAAGTAGTTCAAGCCATAAGTTAAGCTATAGCAAGACCATCCTGCTACTACAGTTAAAATTAAAATAATAGACTGTGAAACAATCTGGATTTTTCCTTTCAAATGATGTTAATACAATCTTAAATAAAAAGATTGTTTACGGGACCAGATTTATCTGTTTCATCGTAATTGTCTCATATGCAGTTTATCAAATCTACATAGCATAAAGGAAAGATGAGGTAGACTGGGTTTTCTTTAGCAAGTCCATTATCCCTTTAGCAGGCCCACAAAGTCACCATTTCTTTATCAGAACGACCCACAATTTTTTAAAGAGAAAGACCAACCATTCAGACCCACTATTGCATTATTATTGAACTCAACCCCAAATTATTCAAGTAAGATATGAAGTATGGTTTCGAAACCACTAGAAATAATAAAAATGTAAACAACTAACTTGTCAAACAGTTGAAAACAAAGAAAATCAACTAAACAATTTATAAAATATACCATAATATGTAGCCTTCGTCAAACGAAGTACTTATGTTTTTCTCTTTTACTCGTACTGTTTCTAAATAATAATTTAAATATTACACATTGATGAGATATTAGTAAATAATTTTCTTTTTTATAAATATAGAAAATTCTTATTTTTAGGTTTTCTTTTCATTTGGGATCCATTATCTCTTAATAGTATCATTAAAAAATATTTTTTTAAATGGATTTATTTTTCTTTATTCAATTGAATAATTCTTTGATATGTATTTATTTAGAAATTGTCAATTAAACAGCTTAAAATGAAAAAACGCTGAAAAAATAATGGTTGTTATAAAAAAGTACTTTTTTAGTATATGAATTATGATTTTTTTTTGGGTAATGGAAACTGGTGATGTTTAATCGGTTAGAAAAGAAATAATTAAAATATTTAAGTAGAATCTAACGGTCATTAGCTAAATAGGTACATGCATAGATTTAAATTCATTTTTGATAAATATGTACATTAAAAAAAATCAATGGATACGTTGTCTAAACGGAATCTATATTATGTAAATTAGAATTTCATAACAAAATACATTTGAGTAGCAAGAAGTGTTTGTAGAAAATTTGTAAAACAACTGCACAATAAAATTAACAGCCTATAAACAGAATAGTTAATAATGCGATGTCAGTTTGAAGACAATCTTACATATGTAAGTATTTATTGGATATGAAGAATCGGTAACAAACATGAGTCTACATGTAATAATGAAACAATTCTTTTTGGTCAGTACCAACATTACCTACAATTTTATACAAATCTAACTATTTCCAGACTTCTAAAGGAAATAAAATAGCTAATATATTTTAATGAATGTATGAATGTACAAAATGTAATGTAATAAAGTTACAAAACTATTTAAGACAAACAATCTTAACCTAGAGAAAATTTCTATAAAATATTTACTTTTATTCTAATAAAATTTTGATTCACTAAAAGAATACTTATTAAGTAAAATTAAAATATTTTTAGATCATGTACAGTAAAGAGAAGGACATAATTTATGGACTCTAAATTGAACAATTTTATGTACTTCGTCCTATTTTCATAACATTTCAAAAACTTAATACAATACTTGAATTCAGGCGCCCTATAATGTTTTTGTTATAGATGTTTTGTTTCATAATATCAAAATACATTTTATTCCTAGAACTGGAACTGGTAGCTACTGCTAAAAAGGCATTGCTTGAAAATGTAAATTAACTTTAAGACATTGCATTGTTTCACATGGGAATACACAAGTAGGAATTGTCAAAGGCAACTGAATGTAGATATCCAAAATTAACCCTTAAAAAGACAATATACACAATTGTTCCCAGTACTCTGTCGTCACAAAATAATTCTGACAATTAATATCAGTCACGTGACATTGCTATCTGATAATCAGCTGGTTCTCAACATTGTTCTCAAATTAACTATTTTACATACCTTGTAAAACAAAGTCACTGAATGTTTAAATTGAAACAACATAAATAAAATTATATTAGTTTATTCTATGCTTAATGACATTTGATAAAATCTAAAAACTCCCTACCTGCGCTAACGGTAATGGCCTCTTTGAACTGTTCCGTCCAGGATGAGGTTCCAACCACCAGTGACCATTTTCCTTGGGCCAGTAGATGGTCGACGGTGTTCTAAAAATAAAAGTAAAGATCAAATAAATATTAATCATTGTTGACATAATTACAGCTTTTAATCAGGTGTTTAGCCCATTAAAAATACATTGTTTCCGAGAAACAGTAAAATATTCTAAGGATTTGGAAACGTAAAGGATACATGAAGGAAAGTAATTGCTTAAAAGGTTGTAATTTATGAAGAAAATAAAGGGCACTGAAAATTTATTTATACCTAAGATTAGCGATATAAATGTATACTGTTCAAGGTGAAAAGTCGTAAAATAGAAATAATTCGTAAAATATTAGTCGTACAGAAAGACCTTTTTCTAAAAGGTATCACACTATATAATCGTGTATCTACGTTGTAATTTTGTCCTATACATAGAAAATAATTATAGGATATAAAAGCCAGGATGTTTATCTAAAGTATTTTCGACAAATAGTTTTTTTTCCAACAAAACAATTGTTCATAAGATCATCAATAATTTTTATTCTGATTAACAATCCTAGTGCTATGAAGAAAGATATCCATTGTGTTTTAGTTCTCCCTTAGTGATAACTATGCCAGCACCTCCTTTCAGTCTGTTTTCAACTGTTGACACGTCAGTGTAGATTACACCATAGAGTAAATATACCTACATACATAGAGTATCCACTCAAACATTTTTAATGTATGCACCTGTGATTTTACAACTACTGACTAATATTGATATGCAGAATTCAAATCTATAATTATTTTCTCGCT
>JAUYWI010078309.1:0-13479 GCA_034780595.1 Parotoplana pacifica
CCCCACAACACACCCAAATACCCCACCACCCCACAACACACCCAAATGCACCACCACCCCACAACACACCCAAATGCACCACCACCCCACAAAACACAACCAACTGCACCACCACCCCTAGTTCACACCCAAATACTCCACCACCCAGAACTACACACTCTAAGAGATCACCACTTCACAACAGCACACTGTAAGAGAACAAGCATATGTATCCTTTAGTATTTTAATATCACCAACTTCCAGTTGCATCAGCTGTAATTATAATACTCATACCGCCTGACAATCTTGAAAGAACAGCTGATAATGGCTGTTTTGAAAATAGAGACACGCCTATTACTTTTCACAGTAAAAGACAGCAATATATACAGATAGGTAGGAAACCAAAATATAAATTCACTAATATGTCAAAGAACATTAAAAATTCAGATAACTAGATTCAAACATAAATATTATAATTAAACCTGAATAAAATATTGAGAAAATTAAATTAAAAATTAAAATATTTATTAATAAAATTTTAATGTTTTTACAAAATTTATGTATGATTAATTTAGATGAAAACAATATTTATTCAAATAGAAAACATTAACTAGGAATAAAATGGTTTAAAAAGTGTACATAATTATGTGTATAATACAAATAAAGAGAAGTATACCTACTAAATACATGGACGGAATAACTTACATAGAATATAGAAATTGACAAAGATATAAAAATATGGAGCTGTACAAAATAAAATTATTGTGTAAGCACTGTCGAACACTTTGGTCAATCTATTCTTGATTATCCAGTTCTGAAACAGCAAAAATAAGCAACTGATTATTTTACTTTATCAATACTGCCCTAATAGGTAAATGTGTCAGCAAGAATTAAGCAACAATCAACATCGGTTGGTATTGTAATGTAATCAGATGATCGAGAAATACATTAAAAACTGAAATCTAAATTAAATTGAAACATTTTTTTACAAGTAAAATACATACAATACTGCCAAGCATTGAATAAATGTTTAATACGTCAATATAATATGTTCTTTTTTGCAATTAAATGCTGACTATAATTTAAAATAAACCTGCCTATAATCCTTCTTTGGATCCACAGAACAACTTTAAAGTTAGTAAAAAACGGAATATACAAACAGTTTAAATTAGGGTGTATTCAGATATTCCGATGAATAAAGATCATTATTTAACGGTGATCTGATAAATTATAAACTGATATTCAAAAAAATTCTACAAATTTTACCTTCTCCCACTTAAAATATTCTTTATCTAACTAAACATGTATTTGTATAACTTTATGCTAAGGAGTATATAAATCACCAGTGTAATAAACATGCAGTTAATGCACAATTAAAAAAAACTTACATCCAAAGAGTTAAGAAAGAAAATTGGTTAAAATTAGCTAAAAATGCGTGTAGGTATTCCATACCATTTTCTAAATTAATTAATTTTTCTAATATATATTTCCGAAAATTTTAAAAGTATTAAAGGTTTTCTCTGCTTTCAAATCATATTTGGTGAAGAACAAAAACCGCCATCTTTTGAAATAATTGCCATCAGAATCTTGGAGAATATCTTAAATTCCACAATGGAGAGAATACATTGAAGATCCATACAACAAGACAGAGATGCCCGACAAAGAAGAGCTACAATTAAAAAATTAAGAACAAATAGACTATGACACCAAAGGTCCATTTTCCTCCGCAGCGAAATAGAAGAAGCCATCCAACATATAAAAAAAGCGAAGAAGCTGATAAAATACCGTGTGAATTACTGAAGGCACTCGGACCAACTGCATTACAACGGCTTACCGCATGTACAACATGTACAACACAGGAACATAGCAAAATGATTTCTAGAAATCAAATATATTACCATTAATGAGGAAACCTGATGGACCTGAATGTTCAGACCATAGAACAATCATCCTAATATCACATGCGTCGAAAATAATGTTGAGGATCCTTACTAAGCGATTAGAGACAAAACCCAACAATTACATTCGAAAGACACAATTTGGAGTTAGAAGTGGATGTGGAATCAGGGAAGTCATAGCAAAATGAGAACAATCATAGAAAGAAGCATAGAACACAATAACGATCTATATAGATGCTTCATCGACTTTGAAACGGCATTTGATAAAGTGTTGGAAAATACTCATGGAAACAATCAAAAGAATAGGAATTGACTGAAAAACCAAACACTCATTCAAGACCTCTATATCAATCAAGCGGTAAACGTAAAAATTGAAAAAAACGAAACAGATCCGGCAGAGATAGGACAAAGAGTAAGGCACCACTTCTCAATGTATACAGAATGGATGATGAATGAAACATTCGGCAACATCAATGAGGGAGAGTTAATACAAGAAATAAGATTGGCGAATTATAAAGAGACAATAGCATATACTGAACAGGGACTACAACAAATCATGAATAAACTCAACGACAAAGCTAAAAAAAATCAATAATATGATGATCAATGTAAAAAAGACAGGTAATGAGAATTTCAAAAATGAAAAACGACCCAGTCAACAATATTGTGAATGGCCAACAAGTAGAACAAATAAAGAAATTCAAATATTTGGGAGGAATAATTACATCAGACGGAAGATGTCAAGAAGAAATTCAAAATAGAATAGCAATGACAAAAACAGCATTTTACAAAAAGAAGAAAACTTCTGGCCAGGAGTTTGAAAGAGTTTGACAAAGGAAAAAATAGTGAATATACTAATATGGTTTTGAGACGTGGACACTAGATGAAAGCGATAAGAAAAAAATCGAAGCACTTGAAGTGTGAATATGGAGAAGAATGCAGAAAATCTCATTGCAAGACAAGAAGAAAAAATGAAGACGTCTTAGCGGGACCTACCAAGCGCAAGAAAACAGTTATTGAAGCCAAGGCAAACCAAGGAAAAAATGTTAACGGATCTTGTAAGTGTCATATTCAGATCTTAAGGAATTGGCACGTAATGGAAAAAGTGGAATCCATAGACATGGACCTGTCTCAAGGCAGAGAACAGGTAGATAGATCTTGAAGAATATGTTACATTGCCAAAATTATCTTGAAAAAATGTTAAACTCTCATTTTATAATAAAAAAACATATCATCTTGAAAAATGTGTTAAATTGTCATTAATATATTGAAAATGTGTTAAACATCATTATCTTGAAAAATTTGTAGATTCTTATCATTATCTTAAAGAACGTGTCAAATTCTCATCATTAACTAGAAAACATGTTAACTTCACATTTCAACTTCAGAAAAACATGTTAAATCCCCTTTGTCTTCTGTGCGAAGAATATTAAATTGTCATCAAATGCAGGATCAAATAGAATGCTATACATAACAAATGACAAAATAAGTTGTCATATTTATTGAAATACATTTCTATGGTCATATTAGTCGATAGAGCAAAGCTTTTAATAAATAAATGTATTAACAAAACGCAAACCTTCTATGGATAAAATCACCAGTATAAATATTACATCATAACATTAAAATATTAAAATAAATAAAAACAATTCATAAAATCACATCTTTCTTGTAATTAAAACCATAGAACCTTACCCGGAGCCGGATACATCGTGGTGTCTAAAAATCAGTGCCAACATTAATTTATAACTTGGTTCTACACAAATAGTGCCATATTAATTAATAACATGGTTCTACATAAGTAGTGACAACATTAATTAATAACATGGTTCTACACAAATAGTGCCATATTAATTAATAACATGGTTCTACATAAATAGTGACAACATTAATTAATAACTTGGTTCTACATAAGTAGTGTCAACATTAATTAATAACTTGGTTCTACATAAGTAGTGTCAACATTAATTAATAACTTGGTTCTACACAAGTAGTGCCATATTAATTAATAACTTGGTTCTACATAAGTAGTGTCAACATTAATTAATAACTTGTTCTACATAAGTAGTGTCAACATTAATTAATAACATGGTTCTACATAAGTAGTGACAACATTAAGTAATAACTTGGTTCTACACAAGTAGTGCCAACATTAATTAATAACATGGTTCTACAGAAGTAGAGGCACTATTGGTTAATAATATGGTTCTAACACAATTTGTGTAGAAGTTAGTTGGACCATGCAATAGTGCTTTATAACAATATTCTGTCATGGAGAAGATTTATAGAATATGGATCACTTATGACCTACAGACCTAATTAAATTATTCACGGTCATTTTCGTGAAATTTATAAACTTGGAATGTAGTGAATGCTATAGAAATATTATACATATATCATAGGTACTTTGTCATTCAAAAGTCATTTAGAACTATAATAATTAAAAATACAATATTAAATTTAATCCAAATTTAAAATTAAACAACCCATTCATTCCACTAAGTAGAGCTAAGCTGGTTAAATTATTCATTTACCTGCAGGAGGATGGCTACCTGATTAATGTTTCCCCAGCTGATCCCTTAGTTCAACTTACCTCCGGGAATGTTCACTTTGTTTGTGGTTAGAACATCCGCCTGTACTGCAGTCATTCTTACATAGAGTGCTTCTGCGTTTTTCTAAATAAAATTTTAAAATAAAACAAATAGTTTGTGTTTTCATATGAACACACAAAAATTAAACAACCGATTATTGATTCAGACTTCTGCTATTCCCCAATGACAAATGTGAGACGTGAAAGTATCATTTTCCTCGTCACATAATATTAGCTTCACTTAGAGCCGTTGTATATTAAAACTACCTAATCCAGCAATAATATTTTAACTAATTTCTGTGCAACTTAGCGTATTGTTATATGAATTAATGATTGTATATTATTCTTGTAAAAATTCTTTTTTTGCCTGAATAACAGAGCTTAACTGGCACTACTAAATCTGAAATTTCTTTGTAAATAAAATTCACCTAGAAATGAAAAGAAAGTCTAGGTAAGTACAACCAAGCGCTATCCGTAGCAATATTTTATTAGGCAATAGGAGGTTCGGCAAATATTTACCCATCTTCCAACTGAAAGTGACACCAAATTTAGAACTGTGGTTATTTAAATAAAATAAAATAAACACAAACATATACACACATACCAATAAAAATAGGACATTTCATGTAAACTATTCACTTAATATTTAGTCTCAGATTTAACTTGTGAGGATGGTAAACAAAAAAACTAAAAAAAACATTAATACATTTATGGTCAGTCCACAAAATGTAGATAATATACGGAAACAGTACCGAAATACACACAAGAGTATGCACCAAAATCAATACACATTTCTTACATATCAATACTTTAAAAAAATCAAGCGCATCAAATATTAAAATCAGTACCATTTGGAGTTGTGAACAATAGTTTCATCTTTAAAAAAAATCTTTTCTGAACTTTTGTCTTCATATACATACCTCGTAAACATTTTAAATTGAAACTCTAACAATGTACAGTACCTACTAATAGAATGTATAAAAAATTTAAATTGTGTACTTTTGTATTTTTTTTATTAAATCGGAAGAAACTTACTATAAATTCTTCATAAAGTGTTTGGCCCATTGCTTCACGGACGTGTTCATCAACAATAGGAAATGTGGAGCAGAAATACTAAAATAATTGGAAATAATTACAAATTACAGGAATTAATACAATATCTAGCTACATATGTTTAAAAAAACTATTCATGTCATTTAGATTTTTTGAGGCAGTAGTCAGTGTTAACCGTGTTGTGCTTCACCCATGAAAGTGTCTGTGACATTCTTCTCCCTCCTCTTCTTCTTTTAATGGGATTGAGGCATGGTAGCCGGTTTCTGTCTACGACCAATACCCCTAATAAACCCCAAGGTTTTATTAGCATTATTTGAAGATCTTTGGCGGAGTCACCTCTTGGAATACTGAGCACCGTTGTGGGGCACCGGTTGGCTTGCTCAAGTTTATCCTCCTCAGATTCAGAAATGTGACGTCGCGCGGTGCTTCACCAACAAGATATGCTTTTCGAAACTTCTTACGTACTAGAATAGATTGCCATTTATACATTAAGCTCGAGATTAATTGATTCTCAATTTTTACATTTTTATACTTCGTCTGATTTCATGGTTGGAGTATGCTACGAGTTCTGCAGAACAAATTAGAAAGTTGAATACCTATGTTACGAATAGGTAATAGAAAGAAAACACTAGGTAAATTCAATGCTACAAAGTACGGCTATTCAAAGTAAAACAAACCTGGTGTAATATTAACACACAACTTTTATTTAATGTCTCATTTAAAGAGAAAATATACATTCATTTCTATTCAGAGTTTCGTTTGAGAAATATACTGCTCTTTGAGATCAAACACATTTATCCCCAAAGCAACACCAGCGCCTTCATTATCTTCTTACATTGTTGGCAGCAAGCTGTGAATACCTACACATTTACTAACAACAAATTATTCAGCCACATGATAAAGCAACCTACCTACACTCTGAAAAGCAAGGAAAAGAAGCATTGTTTTATGCTTGAAAAAGCTATAGACGTTTGAATCTTATTTGATATATAAACTATCATTTTTAACATTATATTTGTGATAAAATTCAGTGAATAAACTTTAATTTTACTTTCTTTTCGTTTACGAAATGCAATTTCGTTCTCAAATTGAACTTATCGACTCTTGTAAATGCTTATCTTTGTTTAAAAACCAGTTATGTTCGTGTATTTTTATTGTTATAGTCCGTATACTTATATTATTTTAAATTTTTGTAGAAAATTTACAAATTAAATTGCCCAATGTATGTATATTCAAATACTTAAATATAACATTTACCTACTTCATGTACTTAGCATAAAAAAATGCACATATTAATAACTGCAGATACAACAGCAAAACACAGGTATTCTTTAATTAATGAAACTAATCAAAATTATCTCTATATAAATTTGCTCGCTGTTTGTTGCATTGTTCCCCTATACTGCTGCCTCAAAACATCTCTCAAGTGCATATATGTATACAATATTCTCTTATATCTTCAAAACAAATGAATACTCTAAAAAATAGATATTTACTGAAATTAATTTAGTTTTGGTAGATACATTAATTTCAGTTTAGTTTTAAATTGTTTTTCATATCAAATATTTCATCTATATTATTCAAACCATTTAAAAAGAACTCGAAAGGTGTTGTGCGGGATTCTTCTTTTAGTTTTTTAATACATTTTAAAAATATTATTGAATTTATCAGGCTAAAATTACAAAAATGCCTCTAAAATCGAATACAAACCACCCTACTTGTCTCAAATTTGAAACAACGTTTTAGAAAATTGGCTTCATCAAATATACAAGGGCCGGTCCATTTTTTAAGTGATGATTATGCTTAATTTATGACCTCTAAATGTTTTAAAGTGGATTATTATTATATTAGTTACTAGCTCATATTCAGTAGTTTTAGAAAAATTTTATTTGCTAAAATATAAATTGAGAAAAATTGATTTTTAGCATGTCGTCTGGGTCTTGTCGCAAAATCGGAGGCAATTCTTAACTTTAGATAAAGTTACTAGTTTTTAATTGGCACACTAATTATATGTCACATAAAGAATAAGTATGAAAAATATGAAGGAATTTTAATGACTATTTAATTTTTTTTCATATAGCTTTTTGGAATAATATTTTTTAATGGAATAGGCAACAATTCTCTAATTCTCTGCAGTTTAAAGAACATTATTCAATACATTTTTTAATCACAAAAATAAGATTTTCTAAATACAATTGGCTCTCAGGTTGTACTCTGGTAAAAAAAAATCACTATTTTTAAAAAGCCGAAATACATATTAAATAATGATGTTAGTACTGTCGAAGGCTTGACAGATTTTATTTATTATATTTAAATTTTGTATATTTGCAGCATTAAAAATTTCATTCTACATATTATAATATATCTACCATTTAGTCATTTTTTGACTTCAGGATTGAATATTTTGTAACAAGTACATTTTTCCAAGTTTGGCCAAACTTCATTTTTTCAGTGGGCCTTCCCGTGACCATAGGGGTAGATCCGTAAGAGAATTTGCTGAATTGATTCCAAATTTTATTCAAATAGGTTCAGGCGTTTTCGAGCAATACTAGGGGGTGATAACACATCCCCCCCCCCCCGAAGTCTACGAAGGCTTAAAATATAATATTGCCCAGAAAAGTTATGAATTATTGAGTAAAATATGGTTTAATTTAGGAATACCTACATTTTTAACATACGTACATAATCATTATTTGATAGTCTTATTTCATTCGATAAAAGAATTCAGCTTTTCTGATCAAATCCATTAAAAATCAAGTTGAGTTTTAGTGACTAAATTGATTCCAAAAGCATTATCAATAATATAACCATTTAATCCATGGGAATAATGATTTTCCATGTGGGTGGTTTGTGAAAATGTCCAATCTATCTCACCGACGGCTCTTTGTTTTCTAATCTAAAATACACTTCAGGACTGTCGTTGAATTTGAGTTATTGACTTTCATCAAATTTTTAAAAAAGCACATTCTAATGTTATATAAAGTAAATAATAAAAAAATAAATGTAAAACTAAAACTATTTTTCATTTTTTCCCATTACATCAACGTCTATATAAAATGACATGTGAGCATTTTCAAAATATACATAGATAAAATTACTATTATGTTCTCTCTTGTTTTTATCATTATGGTATCTTTTTTATATGTAAATGATCCGAGAGAAAATAGTTAAATTTAGAGAATAGTCCTATATTAGCCATTTGAGTTCCTTTGAGAAAAAAAAACAATGTGGTAACCAGTTGTGTTTTTGAAGAAATAGAACATAAATCTATAATATTATTTTAAAGAAGAAAGTCCTAAACTATTTCCAGTTAGAGTTAATATATCAAAATATTGAAACATTCATCTTTCACATTACCCATTGTAGTACCTACATAGAAAAAATATCATTAGTATATGCAATATATAAGTAACAAAAACATCATTTCTAGGTGGTAAATAGAGTTTCCAGTTGTCCTTATTAGCCATAAAACTCGTGTAAAAATTAACATACTAGCGTGTATCCGCTAGGTTGGTCAAGATACAATCTACCTGTCTCATAATTAAATTGTCCTAAGAAACATTTTTTATATTATTTTTATTACACCTTTTAAATCGATAAACTTATAACCTGATATTATATCTCAACAATCTGTAAACACCAACGCAAATTGGAAAAATAATCCAAAACTGCCCCCCCCTTCACTTCATAAAAGAGGTACCTATAGGCACAACTACAATTAATGTATTAACAAAATTTGAACACAAGTTTAAAAAAATAAAATAAGGTATGATGATTAAATAATCGAAAATAATCATCTCAAAATATCGTTTATATAATTTTATATTACCTAACCGTGTAACCTTTAGACTAAAAACTTTTTAATTATTTTTTAGTTAGCATGCAAAGTTTCTAAAAAGTAATTAATTGATACAATCAACTCAAAAAACTCAGTACCGACTCATGACTTAAAAATATTGTTTGGGAATTGTGAATATAAAAAAAATCTACAAAATGACCAAAAATCAGAGCATTTTCGTCTCATTTCAATATCTGTGTATCAATATTATTAAGCTACAATATAACAATCGTTCTTTTGATTGACCTTATTATTATTCTTTAACATTTGAAAGAGACTTCCTATTTCAAAATATATTTTTAGTTAACAATCGTAAATAAAGTTTCATTAACCCTTCGATTACTAGGCTTTTCTATCACCCTCCGTTTACTGGGGGTCCAATGGACCCTCACTCCAAACTTGAGTTATGGTCCACAAATTAACATATTCGGGGTTCATTATAATCAGAATTTTGAGCAAAATTCAATGGAATTAAAATTATGTCCATGGGTTGCTACTGTCTACCATTTATTTATGCTAGAAGAATAAAATTATCTTTTTTTAAGTTGACATCATATTTTTGCAAAGATACGTACCTACATAAATTTGCAATGGAATATTAAAGTACAATGAGAAGGTGATCTACGTGATCTATGTAAAAGATAGGTTAGTGCTGCCAAATTAGAATGAAAATTTAGTCAATTTTGAAAATAAATAAATATCTATTGGATGAACATGACAAAAAATGCTGTTGTGTGGACATTTTCAAAAAGTTGCTTAACATATAAGTAGCAATTCTCATAAAAGCATTCGTTGTTACTGCTTGTATTTAAAACACACCAGTAATTTTAGAATCGACGGAGTCCAATGGAAGGTTAAGGTGATCATTATATTTATGGTTCATATAGCAATTTGTGAATTAAAATGGTACTCTTTAACTTTTTCTGTCGAATATACTTGACATATTGTGATACAGCACATATATAATAAATTTAATGTGACAATTTTCGCTAAGCATATGTCTTTATAATGATACTGAACGATTTATAAAATGAAGAATATTGTGTGGATTTGACAGTTTGATCGATGAAATAAACATGTACACGGTTGATATAATAGACATCCTCATATTTAATATTGAACAAGAAAGTTGTATGGGACAAATTATGAAAAATTCAAGAAAATATTTTCCCAATGGGTACAACTTTATTTTAATTTAAAAGACCTATTCCTCCGTCGCTACATTATTCCTATCTCTCAACTCTGGAATATTAATAAAATAAGTTAGAAAGATACTAACTTCTAGTGTCATTGAGGCCTGACGTTGACTGTCCGCAAAATCAGTATTTCCCATAGCAAACAGTAAATTGTGAACAACACGGAGCTGAAACAAATAAACTTACAATGATTTAGAAGTCCCATATAAACGTCTACGAAAGATATTCTGTGCCACTTTAATTTATACTTAAAAATGAAAACTATATTTTTAAAGAAGAAATGTGTGTCAGGTATCTATCTCGCTTATTTTTATGATTGAAAAACTTCTCTAATCCTACCTGAATTAATCTTTCACACGTCTCGATGCTTTCCTTGGCCAATATGCTAAAATTTAAAAGAAAAAAACTTCTATAAGATATAAATGTTAAATTCATCTGAACAAAGTGCACAAAATAACTGACAGCCTAATTAGACACGACAATAGAATCCTTATTTATTTTCATGTGCAGATACTTATTTATTTACCCAGATATATAACGGGCTCAAATGTTTCTTAAAGAGGAAAAATATCAATTTGTAATTTATATTATCAAAGATATGTCCGTTCCTTTTTAGCCTGATGATGTTCATTATCTAAGTAGATCGCCGGAGTAGGATTCTGATTGCCATTCCTTCAGCATCGTAACGCAATGCAATGGAAGGCAATGTATATATATATATATCCAGGCTAACTGTGGGCTGCGGTTCTACAATCTTCCGACTTGACACACACCTATGTTATAAGCGGTACTACTGTACTTTCTAGTTATGAAAAAAACAATATGCTGCCAAATTAATTTACTATCCCTTTTCAACCCGCCTGTTTATTATGAAGATAGACAAAAATAATCTGTGAGTATAATATGGAATTGCAGAATCTCGTTTTTTTGAACAACCAAAATATTCCACTATTATGATGTAGGTACTTCACATTCAAAAGTGCATGTATAGTTGGAATAATTGAAAATAATCTATCAAAAACAAAGATTGGATACGCTGTATTGAGAGATAAAACTAGTTCATTACCTACATACTTATTAAACAGAAGTACGGGCAGATTCATAAGAAAATGAAAATATCCTGGATCACTAATAACACATATAACAACTAATATATGCATGATGTTGTGTATAAAACTAATATGAGCATAATTCAAACAGCTTATCCAATTAATTTGTTTTTTACAATTTATTTTGCCTTTTTTTAGATTAATCAAAATACACACCGAGTTGTTTGCCCGCTTTGTTTGGGAATAATATTTATACTATTAAAGAAAAGTCTAATCAATTTACTCGTGTCTGTCAATTGTAATTAAAAAGCCTTGCAATGTACCTGCTCCATTTTATAGTTGACAGTTAGAGAAAAGATTTTCATCGCGCTCTTTAGGTAGGTACTATACACGATGTGATGCATTTCATATAGCAGCCTCAATAGAATTCGCCGTACAATATACATAAGTACTTTAACCAGGCTGTATATTTTGAGATCGGGAGATTGCATAGGCACCAGTTTAATGGACGAAAGCAACGGAATCTTGGATCTCATTCTGATAGTCTACTCACTTAATTTGGACACAGAATCTAATAAATATTTTATAAATGACAATTTCTAACAATTTATCAAAGGAATGTAATTTGGTGCAAAAAAATCAAGCCTGGGATCTATGTAGGTATGCATGTAGGTTAGAATTGAAATATATTCACCTTGCAACAGACACATTTATTATTAAAAAAATCAATTTTAATTATGCCTACTATTCTGACTGTCTAATTTTACTTCCTTCACATACAATATTTACAAAAATGATTTATTTAGCAAAAACTAATAGGAAATTCTAACCGACTAATTATATACATTAAATAATTATTCTATACTATTGCCATAATACAAATTCCAATAATCTATAATAAAATAAACAACGTTTCGTTTTATTATATTTTTGAAAACTATGCAAGCAATGTTTTCATCGGTCTATAATAGGTGTGTTTGTTTAGTAAGACTGAAATGTTAAAGTAACAACGTCGAAAATGAATAACACTAACAAGGAATAATGTCGACAGATCATATTAAATAATAAAAGAAAAAAAGCAGCTTGGCAAATTGTGGAATGATATCAATGTTACTAATTGAAATAGCCTCTGAAGGTAATATTGACAATGTCATCGATGGAAAAAAACCAACTATGGTCAGTGGCGTATCCAGGATTTTGTCAGGGGGAGCGCAGGGTCCGAAGGGCCCCAAACTACTGAAAAAAGGCGGCTAACCTTTATATCTTTAATTCATTTTTCAATAAGTATATTATGGACATAAATACACATATTAAGTAATAATTTATAATTTATCAATCGAATATTTCTTTTATTGTACTGTTCAATTGTTTTAAAAAAACATATAAGTAACTTATGTAGGTACATACCAAATACTGCATAAATTATATTAATATACTAAAATGTAACACCTATATTTAATATATGTTTTTAAAGTGTTTTCAAAAGTTTATAGTAATATGTATACTAATTCCATATTTAACGGGGAAAAAACAGTAGTTATATAATAAAAGTCCTTGGAAAAGTGCATATAAAATGTATCGACGGTATTTACATATCATAGGACATATGAAAAATGTTCTAAGGAAAACACAATACATTTGTTTTATACAAGTGGATTAATGAAGCACATGCGACGTGGTTTTTGTTTGGCAAAGCGGTCAATTACTTTATTGATGTTGATGGTCTTCGAGATATCATGATGACTGAACAACAATAGCAGTGCATTCAATCTTTGATTACTCGTCATGTTTCGTCTAGCATCTTTGACAAATTTAAGTGATGAATTAGCTCGTTCGACCGTACATGAAGTGACTGGAAGTAAGAGTAGATTTCGAA
>JAUYWI010078320.1:0-13478 GCA_034780595.1 Parotoplana pacifica
TTCCATCCCTCCCCCTTTTTCCTGTAGTATCCGTACCCCAAGATTACCATGGGAGGCACCACATATTAATCACTTGATGGTGGCAACCTTTTACATGGTCCTTAGGCTAAACCCAGCTTCTATGGGGACACCTTGACCACTTATCAGGTGGGTTGGAGATAGGTTGTCTAGTCCCTGTGCACTTTCAGAGCCCTGTCCACCAAGTAACTTAAAGGTGGCTTGGCCATTGCTTATAATTTAAAAAAAGTTCTGAGAGGTACTGTGAACTATTTTGGCAGGTAGTTGAGTCCAGAATGTAGCTCGAATCAGCCAAATATCTCATTTTTGGATTTAGAAGGTGTATGTTTATCCTTTTAAACCAATTTTAATGGTCATCAAGCTTCTGGTGCCATATTTTAGTCTATAGGACCTGGTAAAATAGCTTCCAGTATTTCTTAGAACTAGTATTGACATGTTACCTATTTTAGTAATCCTTAAAGCCAACATGTTCCAAGTGCCAAACCATAGTTCGTTTCCATGTTTCCGATTATTGATCTGGTGGCCTATCGTAACCCAATGATTCTTAGTACCCCCTGCCTTTTAACGCATTGAGCCGAGTTCAAAGGGTCGCTGGGGACATAAGGTCCGTAAGGCCGGTCATTCAAGGGAAGGATAGAGACAGTAGTTTCCCTTTACCATTTTTTAGGAATGGGATTCCATTATGCCTTCATTATACTAATGCCACTTTACTATTCTTGTGAATCCATTGGCAAGTTTTACTTTCGTGTTCATTCGCACATATTAATACTCCTTGCCAACTACCAAAGGAGGTGTTTCTTGAGCGAGAGAAGCCGGAACAACTAGAGTCCAATCCCCTAGCCAACTTTCATTCAGTCATGATGCGGATATTTTCAATTGAAATATTATCTTTTATTGTATTATTTTTTTATCATTATTGATGTCACTAATAACAGATAAAATATATAGTCATGATAGTGTTATTTATAATTTGTTTAATTTTGGTTGCGATTTTAATTGTTGGCTTATATATGGGTTTATCAAAACAGAAATAGTTTTAAGACAAAAATTGAATACAAATAAGTAGTTTATTTTAATTTTTCTAAATGGAGTCGGTATTGATAAGCCAATAGTTATAATCTTCTAACCCATCCACACTACCTATGATCCACCGTATATAAAATATAAAATGGAGAACAGTTTAGGTCAGTTACCTAAATGTTAATTGCACCTACGGAAGTTAAAATATAGGTAGGTATTTAAAACAATTGACAGCTACAAAAGACAAATTAATAAAATATTAAATTTTAATTAAATAATGTGGAAGGCATACGTATTTCCGAATGTCCTCATTTATTTATACTTCGATTAAAATAGATTCAACTTTACCATCCCTAATGGAAAAAATTGAAACTTATATTATAGTACTGTGAAATAAAAATAGAAACTGGTTATTGTTTAGTTAAATATTTTTGAATGTTGTTAATGAAATTATTGTTTTTAAACTTAGATACCTACATAACTTTGCTAATGTGTGATCAAGCGTGTAATTCAATAGAAAACTGAGTGTTTTACCCGACTTTAGTATATTTATTTGTGGGATATATAAAATTACATATTAGTAAATATAAGAAACTATATATATTTTAGTACGCAGGTACTTTGGACTCGTTAATAGAAAATAAAATTTTAATCAATATGGGGGCCGAGTTTTTCCAAAAATTAAAGTGTGGCCAACTGACCTCAAATTTGGTGTGTAAGTGCACTATACGGCTAGTAACACAATAGGCCCTTAGCTCTATGAGTTAGTTTGCCTTGCCAGAGTATTATAGAACTTTGGACATCCATAACTCAAACATTTTAAATCTTAGAATAACCAAATTCTGTCCATTGATTGACTTTTTCCATGTTAACAGCGTGTACTAATTTATTAAAACTCGGTTCAGTGGTTTCCGAACTATGAATGGTTTCTTTTTTATTTATTTATTTCTGACCACCGTTATTGGTCCCTTAATTTAAGCAGATTTCAATGAAATTTGACAGACCCTAGAAACTGCCTAGAAATGAGTAATGAGTGTCAGTATTAAAAAGATTATTGTAAGACATAAACCGCAAATAACGTTCATTGATATGTTTTTTTCTGTGGACATTATTTTACTTCTAAATTTCAACATATAACATTTCTCTGAATTTCATTGTACATATAAAATTTCTCAGATATTTTCACTTTTCTAATTAACTTCAATTTATTTTAAATTTCACTGAATATATTTATTCTGCTGAGATATCATTTTTATTAAGACATTAACCCTAAATGATTTTTCAACTGTTCATATACAAACATTGCTTGAAATTGTTATTGGTCAAGATTGTATCAAAGTTAGGCAAATTCAATAGTTGTCAAAAGAGTTTATAGAAGGTCTTGTAGAAGTAAAAGACAGGCGAATGGCTAATGTTGGCAAAACCAAAATCCAAAAGTCTGATGAAAATGTAGAGCTAACGCCTATTAATTGTTCAGAATGATCATATTTCCTGTCGAACCATCTCGCAAGTCACAGAAATGTCAAAAACAACTGCATACCATTGCCACTGAAGATCTTGTTGTAGCCAAATATGTATCGTACTCTTTGGGTGCACAGCAGTTAGAGGCAGGCGTATTGGGATGCAACAAGCATAGAAACATTACCAAGGAGAGGTATGAGGCAGCGTAGTTGTGTGATTAATTAAATCATTTCCACCACAAAATTCAGTAAGAAATGGGTACCAGTTGATGCTGATGGTGAAAGACCTCTTGTTCGCAAAAGCCTTAGAAATAAAAGGTATTTATTATTGTGGCTTCTAATTTCGTAGCCAATTCTTATTTTGAGATTTTGGAAGATAGAGGCTCAATAAATGCTGAAAGATACTTTACTTAGAAATTTTGGAGCACCAAAAAGAATTTTCATTACGCATACATTGTTGCTGTTGGACATAAAGTTTAGCGTACCAGAAATAATTAAAAAATTAGCAGTACTTCAAAAATTTTATTTACAAATATATAACTAAATGAATATTTCAGAAACCAAATTGAATTTTGAAGAGTAATATGAAATGTTACTAGCGAATGTCAATAGTTCCAAAATCAATATCTCGTGTTGCTGACACTAGTTTGTATACATTGTCAAATTCGATTAGGCATTGAGGTGACAAGGGTCCTGGTCATTCCTGGCGTTTCTCGTCGTTTCTCTATACAAACTGGGCACGATTGATCACTTGACCGCGAGTTGTCACGTCTGCTTTCATTATATTTTGCTTAAGATATCCTCCATAAATTTTCAATCGCGTTCAAGTCTGTTGAGTTAGAAGGCCATGGCATCACTTGAACATTTAGAAGATTGAAACAGTTTTGGGTACGACGAGATGTGTGCAAATGGCGTTATCTTGCTCAAACATCCAGTCATCATTTGGAAATATTTGTGTGGCATAGAGAATAAGACAAGTTTAATCACGTCACAATAAACATCTGAATTAATCCTGGATGGACACACGTGTAAGGGCCCCAGACCATGTTCACTGAAACATCCCCAGATGGGGAATTTCGATGTATGGCGAAAGTCACATTGTCTTAAAGGAGTGCCAGGGTGGTGTCTGACAATTTGGGATCGCCTAGATGTCACCTCAACGGTAGTTTCATCAGAGAAAAGTACTGAGGCCCAATCTTGATAAATTCTTTCTTGAGCCCATTGCAAGGGCCTGATCTTGTGAGCATCAGTGAGTTTAGGCTTTTTGATGGGACAATAAGCAGTAAGACCAGACTGATGAAGAATGCGACGAACATGTCTTGTAGAGATGTTCCGTATGCCTGAACATCGTTTGATTTGAGATGAAGAGGCCTGAGGATCAGCATGAGCTTCATAAGTAAATCGACGACGATCTCGATTAGACCATGTTGCACCCTGATGGCCTATTGCAGTGGCATTGTCTTGAATGATAAAATGTAAATTGCTTGTTTTCGATGACTAAATTATGAATAAACTGAAACGATTTAATGGAATTTGTACAATTCATGTGATTGGTTGTCGTTTTGGAAACTCCAAGTAACTAAAACTAATTTTTTAATTATTTATTTCTGGTGCGCTAAACTTTATGTCCAACACTGTACCTAGTTACTTAATAAAATTTAGTTAGATCTATACCATAGCTAATCATATTTAATTTCATTTATTTCAAATATTTGGAATTTGTTTTGGCAGAGCTTACTATCTTTAGTGCCTTTTTCGATATTCAATTTTTGAAAATGAGAAAACCGGAATATGAGGATTGTGCATAAACCCTTGTGTCTTGGTAGATAATATTTTTTTATATAGATAATGAGGTGGTACCGATGCTTTAGGGTTTCTTATTTCCTAGGGATAGATTGGGCTAAAATTTGGAACACAGGTACCTTTAAAAGATTCATAGGGGGTCAATCTATGGGCTGATGACATCATCATGTGCATGAATTAAACTGTGTCTGATTGATGTCAAATTTGATGTGTACATATAGCAGTAGATACTATGTATTCAGTAATACATATCCATAATACTTTTTAAAGCTACTAGTATTAATGATTATTATGGATTTTTTATGTAAAATATAATATTTTTGGCAAAAATTATTTAGTGACTCTAAAATCCAAACGAAACGTTCAATCTAGCTCAATTTAAGATTTAGAATTAGGAATGCATTAGAAATAATGTATTTGATAACTAAATTTCATGGTTGATGGTCGATCTGAGGCCCACCATTAGTGGCGACTCAGATCCGTAAAAATAATATTTTCGAAAGTTAATTGTTCATAAATCAATGGCTCTAAATGATTTAAGATGGTTTTATTATTGGTTTCTAGTTTATTTCGATTAGTTTTGGAATCATTCTATTCACTGAAATTGAATTTGCGAAAAAGAAAATTTTAACGCGTCCCAAAACCACTTGACTTCAATTTCTGACTTTTGATAAAGCTCTTAGGTTGCACTCTGATTATAAAATCAATATATTCAAATATTCGGAATATATCTTAAACAATGGGGAGTATCTATGGCATTTATAGTATTTATTAACTTTAAATTAGTAGCAAAATTCAAAGCAGAAAAATTCAAATTTTTCATTTTCAAAATTTTCATATAAATCAACACTAAATAATCAATTTTATTATTACCTACAGGTCCGGAAAATTGTTCTAATTATACTTATCTTTAGAATTTCTAGAAACCGATTTAGTCTGATAAATTACTCATAAATTAGATTTTAAAAAATCATTAATGTGTGATACATGGAGCATGATTGATTTTAAATGAGAATTTTTCTCTATATAGAATTCATAGCTATATCCTGCGCACTATTTTCAAAAAGAAAAGATACTACTATTTGTATTTTCAGTGGATTTTCTACAATCTGGTTTTTAAAAGCTCGATGTGACTAAGATATTTTTAGTAAATAATTTGACAAACATTATTAATAAAAACATAGGTACCTATCAAAAGAAGGAAATGTGGTCAAGCTGGTTAGAATAAAAAAATGAATTTAGGTGAGATACACTCTTTACCAGCTGGCAAAGTGTATCTCACCTGAATTGATATCGGTACCTAGTAAAGTCAACTAAATATATTATTCATGATGGAAATTTATAGTAAACTAACAAATTTTGTTAAGTTGCTACATCCAATTAAAATTATTTACTCATAATGCTAAGTATAATTCAAATAATGTGCAAACCAACTTAAATATAAATATAATATATCATTTATTCATTTTATGTCGGATAATTAAAATTTGGTTAAGTATCACAGAGTGCAAAATTCAGTCAGACTCTTTTCATAATTAAACAAGATGATCTTCAAGTTATGATAAAATCAAGATTTTTTTTAAAATTTGACATATACATATTGCGCCAAACGGAACAAGTTTAATTTTAACATTTTGAAATAACATATTATATAAGTCATTACATGCTGCATGTCCGTACATAGACACTTCGAGAATTTAAAGTCAATTTATTAGACAGTTTAGTTTCTGGACATTAATGCTACATTTTATTGATAAATTGTTTCAACTGCTTAAATTAAACATTTAGGATTATTAATACATTTTGTCGTTTGAGTTTTAGCCTTTAATTTCCTTATATGAGATGTGTAAAAACGATGTTTAGGTATTTTAAATTTTAAAGAAATACTTTTATAATACTACCAATTTAAAACGATTGATCGATGTTTCACACTTACCTACATTATAGCTAATAATTTAATTGTGGGTTTTATACAAAATAAACTTTTAATTTTTGACATTTATCTTAGGAATGAGGTCTATTTTCAATAAACTTGTAATGTTATTCAAAAACATCACTCAGACTGAAACCTTATTATGAAAAAATAAGCAGAGGTGACAAATTTGACATGATAGAAATATAATGTATGAATGATCTGAAAACTTCAATTTTAGACAGTCTCTTGCACAGTTTCTCCAATCTAATTATATTTTAAAATTGACGTTGAGGAAAAATTATTTCATAGGAAAATACAAACTGAGGGATAATAATTTTAACAAATTAAAAAGACAGGTAGGGTTCTTTAACACGTAATTTCATGAACTACTTTAGTTAATTAACCTCATTTGCTAAATTAGAATATCTTCCTATCAATACATACGGGTAGCATCTGAATTTGAAACTTTCTCTACAAATTTTAATTATGTTTGAAAAGGTTATTTGTTTGATACCCTACAAACTAATGATTAATCAACTAAAATTAAAGAGATAGGTTGGTTATTGCCCGAAATTACCAATTTTATTTTAGTTCTTAGGTATTTTGTAAAAATTTACCTAATAGAAAAAAATAATTTTTTGAAAGATGAAAGATTATTATAAATGTCGACTTCATACTTCATGATGAAATAGTTTATGTACCTATAATGTACCTATTTATGTACCTATAATGTACCTATTTATGTACCTATAATGTACCATAATATGTAACATACCTGTTGTATTTATATTTTTAGTAACTTTAATGGAGATAGTACTTAGTTATATTTAAGTAAAGCATGATCATATCAGCTAATTATAAAGAAATAGAAAACAGATTTAATTGCAAACTATGAACCTTTGTCTGTTATAAAAATGGATAAAATGTCATTTTGAGTGACAGATCTTCATTGAGTAAGAAAACAATGTATCCAACTTTTTTTAGTCAATCAATACAAATTATTCTATCTTCATCAAACTTTTTATATTTTTAAGAAAATATTCATTAATATTCTTGCGTAAAATAAATACAAATTGTACATATATTTCAATAATTTTCTGGTGGTATTCATTAAAAACATTTAGACAGATTGCATTTTTTAACTTTATATAGATATGTTTAGGTATAAAACTAGTAGTGAAATTTATTAACGTGTTTAGTACGAATTGTAAACTAGGTAGATATTTAAAATAAATTTTACTATCTTTAACCGTCTGTCGATGTCTGTTTCAGATGACAGGTGAAATAATATTTTTATGTGTACAATGAAGAACTGCTACTTGATAAAAATGAAGATTGAACTAATTTTGGGTGGAGGGCATAATACCTAGGTATCTACGATATCTATATTTATGAATATCTATGAATACTTTTAATTTATATGTGTATCTCATAGTAATCATCGATTTTACAGCAGGATGGGGCACTACCGCACTATGAAAATGTTGCGTGAGACAGATTAGACGCTGAATTCCCAAATGCATGGATCGGTAGGAGAGGGACTGTTCAATGGCCGCCATGAAACCCAGATCTGTCGCCACTGGATTATGCTGTCTGGGGGCATTGTCAAAGATGGAATGTTCAAAACAAAAGCTAACATTGAACATTAACCAATTGAAAGCGAAAATAACAAACGCATTCGAAGCATTAGGTTAAAACCTCTGTATGATTGGCTCTCTCGAGGATCGCATGACTGTCTGCCTCAAAGAAGGAGCAAACACTTTGAAAATAAACCACTATGAATTGTTTGTATTGTTATAGTTTTAATGAAATATATTTAAAGTTAATTAATGTTGATATTTTCATTTTCGACGTTGAATTATGCCCCCCTCCCTGTATTCTGACCAAATTAGTTCAAACTTCTTTTTGTTAAATAACAGTTCATTATTTTCTACATAATAATGTTATTTCAAATTTCATCTGAAAGAGGTAATTTAGAAAACATTCTTGTGGTCAAAAGTTTTTGTTTTTAGAATAAAATTTCTAACAGATAACATTTTCTAAATATTCACGCACGTCTATTTCATGTGTTGCAAATTAAAGGAAAGTATTTAGCCAAGAAAAGTTAAGATATTTTTGAGTTCAAAATTATCCTAATAAAAATTCTATTTAAATATGGAAATAGTGAAATTGTATTTGATAACAAATAAAAAATGTTTATTGGAATGCCTTCGAATTTGGCATAACTGTTCCATATTCGATGCGTGCTAAATGAATCGCCAAAAGTCTGCAACTGAGCTCTAGTGATTGTGATTAGAGGAATGGACCTGGCCGATTCGTTAAAAATGGATTTTCTCATTATTGTCGTGACTGAATTGATTAAAAATCATTGGAAATAATCTAAAAGACAAAACATATACCACTTTGACTATTTAAAGTTATTAACTTGTGACAAAAAAACTTTTGAAAAAAGTCATGGACCAGTTCTGGTCGTGGCCCATATCAGCAACCATCTTCTGCATATTATTTCTAATAGTTTTCTCATTTTAGATCTCAAATTTAAGCAACATTGAGTGCTTCTCTTGGAAAATCGATAAAATAAGCAAAAAATATAATCAAATTTTTGTTGAAACTTTTTTTATGATGTTTCTTAGGTATGTATCATTCATGTAGGTACTGAATTTTAAAAAATGTTCGAAGTTACTTAGTCATACAATAGATGCTCTGAATGACAAAGAAATGTTAAACATTGGACAACTAAAAATACTTTTCCGTTCCAGGCGTTTGATAAATTAAATGAACCACCAGGCTTATGATATGCTTTTTTGTTTAGAAAAGGAGATAAACCGAGTTTTAAAGACAGACTGAAAATATCTTTAGTATTGAGTAGTTCCACCATCATCATCATCATCATCATATGAGACTATACAAAATTGAATGACTATATACTTCTGACCTGAGGAACCAACCACCTTCCACTTCTTATTCATATGTCCAACACTTATAGAAACCATTACTAAAAAAATTAATTTATTTAATTTCTATGTTATCTGTTTCATCCTGTGTAAATTATGTACCTAGTATACAAGAATTTAACAGAGCATACCTATCTAGTTCCTGGCATTTAATTACAAGTACATATTTAGGCAGAGTATTTACCAGAATGCTAAGAATAGCTCTCAACATTACATGGCAGGACCATATCACCAACATCGAACTTTATGAGGGAATGCCTAAACTGAGTAGCAAAATAAGAGAGCGTAGGATGAGACTGGCTGGTCATTGCTTCAGACACCCCGAGCTTGCAGCGAACGCAGTTCTCCTGTGGGAACCTCTTCAAGGATACAGAAGGCCGGGAAGAAGGAAAGCAACATACGTGGACGTGCTGAAAAGGGATGTAGGAGTTACAAGCGTGGCAGAACTCGCGACCTTGATGAACAACAGGAATGAGTGGAAGGCAGCAATCCAGGCCTCCCGAGTTGGTGTGGGATAGACACACTCTCGCATTGATGATGATGATGATGTCTTGCCTACCTATTACTTTTTGAATTGTCGACTTGATATTTAATTAAATAATATTGTACATCATTTTTAATCGTTTTGGAATAAATATAATTGGTAGAATTGAGTTTAAGAAAAATAAAATTTTAATGCTTGACTGGCTGGGGGTGTGAGCCAAAAAATCAATGGCCTAAAATGCCAATGAAACATCCTAATTTGCTCAAACCTGAGATTTATCATCTAGAAAACATCTAAAACGAGATATACAATTTTGAGATTCCTCACATTTATGTGGACGAACAATATTACTGTGCCAGTCCACTAAAATGAAATTGTTAATATTTTATGACAAGAAAATGCCCCAAAATAGTCGTATAAAACAACAATTTAAGATACCCCTTCTAGAAAAACGAAATCGCCAGACCAACAAAGGAGATTGGTATTTATTTACAGTTTCAGATTGAAAAGTCCTGCTTTTCTCATTCTATATTGCTTGACCAATAATAATTAAATGAAACTACATACCAACTGAAGTTAGTATATTTATAATATAATAACACCAGAGTTTTTATTTCATTTTTATGTATGCATTGATCAACCTGTCTGTTAATTAACTTTAATGATATCAAATATACAAAACGCGTACAGGATTCATATATTTCTTTTAAAAACATTGTCTTTTTAACTTTCTCTTGTTGCCTATATGGTTTACATTTAAAATATAACCAATACAATTATCGGAAAATTTACCTGTTAACTAAAGGTAACTGTTAATTTTCTGATAAATCTGATTGACATAGATTTTATGCATTTTATTCAACTATCAAACCACCTCTTCACTGTATGATTAATAAATGTTTCATCAAATTCAAGCGGGAATAAGAGGAAATGGTAGCAATGCACCTACATTTTGGAGAAAATTAAAATGCATACTATTGTCGTGTTTGCTTCTTTGGAGGATGGAATAAAATCTAGGAAAATTCATATTTCTACTTAGTTGCAAAAGAGTTTTTTATCATATTTATTTCAATCCAATAATTGAATTGCTATATGATAAATGAATGACTTTCTGAACCTTCTATAATGATATTTTTTACACTCTTTTCACCCAGAATGAAACAAAAATGATAGGTTAGCTATTTTTGAGTTCAACTAGACCCAGAAGTAACCAGTTTCGAGATCAACAACTTTAAGAGCAACCATTTTTAAAGAAATTAAATAAACTGTCATGTACATAGATGAATAGTCACTAAAACAAATTCTTACTTTAATCTCTTTTGGTAAAATAGTAGTTTTTCTCAAAGCATTGAGTCTCATGCGCAATGGAGCAAAATGATGGGCAACACAACGGCGTTTGTAATCACGAATCATCCAGCGATCTTGCATGCCAAGACCAACTACAAAATATTTAATTAATCTAAAAAACATCTAGATGATCCTTTGATTATTAGGTAGTATAACTTCGACCCCAGAAAATCAAAGGCAATTTAAATTACATATTTCTAATAAAAAATTCAATGCTCAGTTCCCAAGCTAACACAACATATTTTTGGAAACGTTAAATTTGATAATATTTGGTGTCAGAAAATTTTAGAACTAAGTTTCAAAACAAAAATATTTTTTTAAACATCTTCATTTTGTACGTGGTCACAGAAGCACTCCCACATACACTATATGTACACTGTTTTGAAAAATTGATGTCACTTCTTACTGTAAAATAAAGCTATGTGATATCAATATTTCTAGTTTAGCTAGACTAAGATTTAGGCAGAAATCGATGGTCTGACATTTATTTTTTAATCTTAAAATAACGTATGATGTCTATTGTCTATAATGACAAAACAATCATAGATAGGCATATTCTAGATAAACGCTATTCGGCTCTTAAATATAAACCTCTCAAAATTCCATAAAATCCTACAAAAATTAAAAATGACATCCATTTGGCAAAGCATTGTATACTGCCAAACTGCTCAACTGATTGGGATGAAATTATTATTTGCGCCC
The DNA here is from genome assembly GCA_034780595.1 of Parotoplana pacifica. Classification (NCBI taxonomy): domain Eukaryota; kingdom Metazoa; phylum Platyhelminthes; order Proseriata; family Otoplanidae; genus Parotoplana; species Parotoplana pacifica. The sequence continues at coordinate 11,704 of JAUYWI010078320.1, forward strand.
CCATCTAAAAAATGTTTGGAAAGATATAAATCATTTATTTATTCATTATTACAATTATCAAACATAGAAATTTACAAGATACAATTTACAGATTAAAGTCACAAGTAAGTACCATTGTTTTGGATAATCAAACGGAGGTCCTCCACGAGCCTGTTATACTGGTGATGTAGTTGGTCTTCTGTGAATTTAGCCATTTCATTTTGAACATATTTCTTCATGTCATTACTACTTTTAAAAATGATATTCTGATGCCCACTTTCCAGCATTGAAAATATGTATCGATCACACAAATTCATACATAAGTACTATACAGTGGATAATTTTATTTTAAAAATATTGTTAAAAATACTTTTTTGTAGATCCTTAGTTTTTTATTGAATAAGTTATTTAATAAGTTATTTTAATGATAAATTAGCATAGTAAAATAACTTATTCTCAAGAAAAACCTGACACAGGATTTAAAAAATATGGTCTGCCATTTGGCTAACAACATACTTAGCCACATGGCAGATTTGTTGTTTAAAAAGACTGTCTGCCATGTGGCTAAGTTTATTGGTTGTTAATGCATTTATAAATTCTGATTATTGTGAATTCTTCTACTTGACTTAGTATATCTCCAAATTTAAAGTAAACAAGGCTTTATTTTTATATCAACTTAACACAATGGACCAAGCTTCAAATGGTTGCAATTTTTAGAAATCCTTTTTTTAGATTATTTTTATTAAAACAAAATGAAGTATTTTATGTTATCTTCATGCTTTAGTATGTTCCTAAATCTTTCTAAAATAAAATCAGCTATACCTACTAATTGAAAAATATTACAGTGTATTTATATAAAATTATTTACAAAATTTATCTTGAAAATTGTCCTATCTGCTATATGCATTATTTACTAGTTTACTGTTTTACAAATTCATTTTTGGATATTTCTAAATAAAATATAATATTGACAATGTCCTTTGAAAAATCAATAAAATTAAATGCAACTCTACCTAAATAGAAGTTTTCAATAATTTGACTCATTTAACCATTAATTTGAGTCCAAATAATAAAGGCAATTGATGTTGTAGCCAATGAAATTAAGTTCCATAGCTGTTGGATAATACTTTATAAATTGTATTTGTATTGTCTTTTGTTGTGTTGGGTTTAATGATGTGCAGCTATTGTATAATTTCTAAATTTGTATGTTTGGTATTGGAATAGGTTGGTTTGGTCTATGTTACATAATTTGAGTGAATTTCAAATTTCTTCATGAAACAGTTTTACTGTTGCATTCCATAGCAGTACATATTAAATGAAAATTTTAGTACTTTTATTTTATTGCTACTTATATACAATCTAACTTTAAAAAATTGCAATTTATACTTTTCAACAGTTATCTAACTAATAGTTTTCTTAGGATATCAACTTTTTATGAATTATTACAATATTAGAAAAATAGAATCCTATTGCATCTGCTGGGATTTATTTTGTTATCCAACATTTCACTTTTAATATTGAATTCTGTATGTTTTTTATAATTTTACATTTCCAATGCTATAAAATTGTTAACCACTGTATTATATCATTTACAAAAATATGGTATTTTACATAGATTTTATTGTGATAGAGTAACAATAAGTAAACAGATATACTTTGATAAAAATATACTACTTATTTATATTACTTGCTAATGATAGCCCAGGACAGCTGTGTTGTGTATTTGGTTATAATTATCTGGTACCTATCTGTGTGCACATTTGTATATTGCATATTATGGTATATTCTGTGTTTGG
>JAUYWI010078331.1:0-13476 GCA_034780595.1 Parotoplana pacifica
TAAGTAAAATAATTGATGCTAACGTTTTTTATTTCTTTTCTTTTTTTGGTTTGAGGTAACACACTTTTTGCCCTTTTGGTATATATATAGAGAGAGAGAGTGTGTGTGTGTCCCAAAATATAAGCTCAATAGTGAATGTAAAGAATATTGTACTGAATACAAATTATTGAGAATGCTAAACCGTAATCACAGTTTTGACATTTCCAAACTGATGTCATTAAAAAAATCCAACTTATTTGTTGTACTGAATAAATTATGCTTGAAAACAAGTTGTTCTCTGTAGATGAAAAAATGTCAATTATTTTGCTTTGTGGAAAATATCCTTTACTAACTGTCGCAGAAATGTTTAATGATAAATATCCTGCACGGAACATCAGCCACACGACTGTGTCTCGAATTCTGCAAAAGTTTAAAGAAACAGGAAGTGTGAACAACCAAATGGATGAATGAGGACGGCGGCCATCTGCAACGGGTGATGATGCTGCAACTGCTGTTTTAGGTCAAGTAATGAATAGTCCTAAAAAATCAGTCAGAAAACTGAGTCAACAGACGGGTGTAAGTAAGTCGGACATCTATTCATCGAATATTGAAAACCCATGAATTTCACCCCTACAAAGTCCAGTTAACCCAGATCCTTCACAAAGACCACTTTGATAGACTTTTGAAATTCTATGAATGGTTCTTACTACAGCCAAATGACTTTGTAAAATCCATAATTTTCAGTGATGAAGCTATGTTGTACCTTAGTGGTGAGGTGAAAATCGGCACAATTTTCATTATTGGTCCGTCAGTAATCTACACTGGATATCAGATACCAATGAACAGAATGCTCTGCAAATAAAGTATGGGCAAAGATTTCTGAGGATCATGTGATGAACATGTCAGCAAATACACTTATTTAGTCATGCTTGAAGACTATCTGACACCGATTCTTGATGATCTTCTTCTTGCTTTACGAAGGCGGCTGTGGTTTCAGCAGGATGGTGCTCCGCCGCACTTTGGTCTGAATGTTCGACATTCCTTGATGGTGTGTTTGGTAATCAATAGATAGGCCGTTGAGGTGCTGTTGAGTGGCCCCACAGGTCTCTAGATTGTCTCCACTTGACTATTTCCTATGGGGTCATCTCAAATGTTGTGTATACAACAACAGGCCGGCCACTTACGATTGAAACACTAAAGGAAAATATAACCACAGAGATTGCAAAGATCAGCATTGATACTATTTGTAAAGTTCTAAGGTCATTGACGAATCGCTGCACTAAATGCATTGAACAAGATGGTGGTCAATTCGAACAGTTTCTCTAACTTAAACAAACTGATTGTCAATTCGAATAGTAATTTGTTATTGTTATTCATCCTATACCGTATGAAATTGATTTTAATACACATTATATTTGCATTCTTCACTTTTCCCTATATTGTGCATATATTTTGGGACACCCTCTAATACATAACATTAAACAGCCAATTGTTTATATTAAAATGTTCATTAAATAAGAAAGCATTAAATTGCATATTATGAGCAATAACTATGTTGTTGTTCGTTTTCTCGTAATCCTCACCCCCATCTGGTTTGGTTCAAAATTGATGCTACCTACCCATACAGTACATACTTCTATGCATTTAGCATAATATTCATGAAAAATTCAACAACATAAGCAATCGGCTGATTGGATCCAGATACTTTTACACCCAAGGTTCACAAGAAGTAGGATAAATTTTGTCGTAGGGGGGGGGGAGGAGACAACGAGGTATTAATATCATTAATTTAAAAAGTAGCCAAACATGGAATATAAAGCGTTCAATTAATCAAAAATAAAATATCAAATAAAGACAGTATGTATAGACTAAAATTTATAAGCTAAACATTATTTTTAATTAGTGCATTTTTAATAAATTGTGGCCAAATCCTATATAAAACAAAATTGAATTAATCATAATATGAATATTTTGAAATTAAGATTTTTGACTAGATATGGATATATTCTACTGATTATTTAGAATAGAATATATTCGTAGCTAATTAATTAAGAAAATAGATAGATTTAAGAAGGTCGGTTATTGAAGAGTTAGTGATCTCTAGAAGGAAAATAACATAAAACACTATTTTCAAATACCATCATATAAATTTTTATTTATCAACACGGTTGTTTGCAAAATTCAATATTTAAAGCACTTCATAATTGTAGAAATCTTGTACAAAAAGAGCAAATAGGTATTCAAGTTCTATGTTATTTGCCTACAAGTTCACAACTCACTTATAATAGGAAGCAAACAGCAATATTAATGAAAATGAGCAAATTTAAAATTGGCACCACCATTGATATATTGGCAAAGAGGATAGATACCTTTCACCAAGTGTCCTTGAGGCTTATAAATAATGCCACCAGAAGATGCTGTGCTATCGGTTTCAGAATGATCAAGACTTTCATCAGAACTGCTGGGATAATCTAATGCAGTAAACAGTGTTATTAATATCGTAAACTTATCATAGTGTAAATAGGCTGATACTATACTATCTAGATATCAATTACAAAGAATATTATGTACGTATATTGCTATGTCTATCAATAAAAACAATTCCATAATATTATGTAAAACATGCTTGTTAGAAAAATTCTAATGTACGTATACAAACTATAAAACGGAACTATTCCATTTGATTTTGAACTGTCCTAAAATTTACGAATAATTGTGCAATTGTAATGGAATAGGTCATACAATCAGATTGAAAATGTTAAGGATTTGTCAAAATTAGGTATATAACTTTTAAAAAACATATTATCCTATGAAACGCAATACTTTCTTGTTCTATTACATAGTTTGAAAACCATTTTTTAATAGGAAACCGCCTGCAAGTAATAACAATATAACAGCGGCCATAACAAGGTAACTACGATACATGTATATGTAGAATGAAATGTTTACTGCAGCAAACATACAAAATTAAAAATAAATAAAATCCATCAAGCCTTCGATTCTGCTAACATCATAGAAATGAATAAAATCAACTAAAAGATGTGTAAAAATATATGGCTTCAACATAAAAAACAGCATCTTTTCAAGATCAAATCAAAACTATGTAATCATGTGCCTTTTGTTCTACATCCAAGCTGAAACATGATAAGATGGTCAGTCAAGCTTGGCGATTGAAAGTACTATCTAGTATATCCAAATCCATGAAACAATCCAGTCAGAAATGAAAAATGTAAAGTAATTAAAATGCAAAACAATAACAAGAAATATGGTACGCGACTTAGGACCCTCCGCGGTGAATTTTAACCAGTTTTATGTGTACACAACCGTCACTCTTCCCATAATCTAGCTATTATTCAAAATGTAAAAGGCTAACTAAGCACTAGTTGAATTAAAAGGCAAATCAAAAACGACTTTAGTGATGATGGAATCATTACATTTATACCAACAATGCATATTCCTTATATAAGAAATGCAATGGCCACGATTGATTGAAAAACCAATATGAAAATAATGCCAAAAATATCATAAATTGTGGTTACTATAAGAAATATTATTAGGAACAACTACATTACCGCAGTTTTTCGTAAGTCTACCAGAACTAGTATTACTAAATCAGTTAATTCTGGGAAAATTTAGTATTATGTGACAGAATGTGTTGTACCAAGTTGACAATTATTACAAAATTTATCATTATAAGTTTGGTGATAAAATGGATTACTGTCAATATCATGAATTTGTTTGATGAAGTAATTAAAGTGTTCATCACTAGTCAAAAGGAATAACAATTGGAGCAAATGTATGCAGTTTCAGAAAGACCATTAAAATTAATAAAACTAACCAATCTTTACCAGCTACTATGTTACTTTGCATTAGCAATAAGAATTATACATAAGCAGAGTCATTTTGATCTTTTAACAAAAAGACAATCCATTTAACTTTTAAAATCAATACAATTCCAATGGACTGGATCATAAAGTCAAGTATTCACACACGTCGGCGGTTTTAGAACACGACAAGTTTGTCGTTATCAAACAAAAAAAATCGTTAATTGTCTGCGCCAGATAAAAATGTAATGTTATCATTCAACAAAATATTAAAACAGTATTTTTTTAAAGACTATATGCGATTTAAAACTAGCGAAGTCACAATGTTTTATAAATAGTTTCCTAAGTAAAGAAAAGCATGACGTGTACAGATAGAATACGTGATATTATTCTAGTAACAATTTGTTACCGCTTCAATTTTCCAAATTTATTTCGTGGAGGCTAATGAAGAAACGAAGCAGACAACCAAAACCAGTAGATACCGGACGTCTCACTAATTTAGTTTATAGTAAAACAGATACAGAATTTGCACACTGTCGTTGATAATAACAAACAAATTAAATTATTTTGTAATATTTTTAAAAAGTTTATTTTAATTACCCTATAACTCTGAGCGGTCTATGGGATCAATATGCTACACAACATATCATAGTCAACAACTGTACATAAAATGTTGTGTAACTGGCAAAACTTAAAAAAATCGTTAAGCTCAGACAACACACCTGATACTTTTCGAGTTCGAAGAGCCTCCAAATCAGCAGACTCTTCGTCATCCAACATGCTCATATTTGGAGGAGGTGTAGCTCGACCCGGGGCAAATACCGTCTGAAATTTACAAGGCATACAGTTGTTTTTAAATATTAGTTCCTCACGAAACACAATAAAGATAACAAAAAAAACTTGTGTTTGTTAAACGATAAATACATTACTAAAAATATTTCCTTCAATTCATTATGGAAATTTCTTTACATAAAAATGTGAATATCTTTTAATCTGTCATTTTTAATGAAAACTGAAAAATAACAATACGTTACTCAAGTGGGCAAACAAAATCTTGATCAAGACAATTTAAAAGCATATCAATTAGGTATATGCATGTTTTTAATATTTACAGAGGCTGCCTGTTGAGCAATTGTAAGCAAGTAATTAACGTAATGTTACTTACTATAATATAAATATACGTAGATTAAGTTTTTAGACTGAACAAGAGAGATGGCTAAACATACGTAATTAGCATAATTTTATCAGTAGATATTAACAATACATGTCAACTATTAGTGAATAAATCAATAATCCAATGTATTATTTAGGAATACAGAAGTTCAAACCATTATCAATAGATCAAATTGCAAATCCTTTGAGTTGGCTACGTATATTAAGATTGTTTTTCGTTGATATAATCATTGTATCAGAAATTACATTTGAAAAACAGTTTCAAGTGCCTACAATGGTAGCATGTACAGTCCTATTTACTTGAAAGAAAAAAATCTTCGAAGAAAGCTTTTTTAAACTTGACATAATGAACCTATCATATTACTATATGATATTTTATAAACACCTAATTGGAATATCAAAAATGTTAATTATATGCCACTGTAAGAACAGTGACTCGGTTAAAGGTACAAACTTGACTTACATCTTTAATATGTGTATTGTCTTTCAAAATAACATGGCCGTCAACAGCTTTCTTGTCAAACTTGGGATGTCTTGTTTTGTTTGGGAATAATTTTGACTAAAATAAGGCAAAATCAATTATACTGTATTGAGAAGATAACCATTACAGTGTCCATTCTCAGACCAATACCTTAAGCAGAGTGCATGGCTTTGAAGGTTTCAAAAATTTTGATTTAAAAAAATAAAGATACCTAAAGAATTACATTCGATATTAAAACAGTAAAAAGATATATAAAATGCAACGAGTATCCGAAAAGTATTACCCCTACACATTTCTCGTATAAAGAATTAATTTATGATAGTTGAGATCTACATAATTCCTATCTATAAATGCATAAAACAATTTTTAATTAGATATCACTTCTGTGGTTGTACAAAAAATAAAAAACAACGAGTGATCATGGCATGTGGTGAGATAGGTTGGTGTCATGTTTCTTTCAAATTCTGGACTATTACTTTATGATAGATAAAGGTACATTATGTATGTAGATTATAACTACCTCTGTATTGTAGATTTGTGTAGGGTAAAACTCATTAATTTTGGACACTTGTAATTCGCAAAAATCGATAAATTTAACTCAAATTAAATGTGAAAATTCACACAACAATGTCCACAAAAGGTGTCTCAATTACTACTGTATTTCATCATATTAATTTTTCCCAAATGAATCAACATTAGATTATTATTAATAAAAATGCATTAGTAAGTAGACACGCCGATACAATAAGTGGTTGGTTTGCCATCGATTATTTTGTTAGTTCCATTTATAATTCAGTACAAAACTACCTGTGTACATAGGTCTACGCAACACTCAACACAGTGAAATCTACTACACAGAATGTTTCTTAGTCAATCAAAGTCGAGTCACCAACAAAATTTGATTAGGTACCATAATAAGGCAAATAATATTCCAATCAATCAATCAAGCATTGATCATCATAACTAGATAGAATGAGTAAGTCTAATAATACCTAAATCCCCAGTTGTATTTAGCAATCAGCAACTAGAAATGCATTCTTCTATTTCTCCTTGTAGGTACCAGTTAGCACTTGCATTTACCCACACAAGTTGTTTCCAAATACGATCATTTCTAGGCGGTTTGAATCACTCAACAAAGCAAATACACACAATGTCACAGGCAACAATTCAGCAGTTAGTTACAACACTTTAATAGTGCAACTTATAAATGCCAAGTCCAGGCACTCGCTGAATGGAAATCAGCTCAGGTATTATAAAATCCAGTTATTGTTTAAAAACCCAGAAGTGAGCTGACTGGTATTGAAAAAAATCCCATCATGCTAATGTGTCTCAGATGATCTTAGACCAATACACATTGACATTTTAATTATGGAGAGAAAGGTAACTGACGTCTAATATAATGTCAAATACACAAGTTCAAAATCATATTATGTATATTTAGTTTATGACGTGAACAGTTTTAATGGTTGGATAATTAATTGCTTTCCTATTTAAGGACTAGAATAAAACAGTATTCTTTGATGGAGCAAAAAATTTCACTCTAGGTTTTAGTTACTGGTGAATCAGTTTAATCAATTAAAAAAAATAAAACATCGACGAACACTTAAATAACTGAACCACAAACCATTCTGTATCATTCTCATCCAAAAAATATTTAATCTTTTTTTAGTATTAGATGTTAGATGTGTATGTACTTATTGGATCCAGTTCAACGTGTTTTCTAAATCTTTGTACTATAGACAGTTCAACTTTAAAATAACTGAAATTCCTAAACAACGTGTATTTATAACAGCAATGTAATTTTCTCTACATGTTTATACTACCTATACTCATTAGCACACCTACCCACCCACCACTTGCATCGATAAATACCACAGTAAACTTCTCACAGTAAACTGATGGAAAGACGTAGGTAGAATAATTCGTCCAACAGTTAAGTACCAACACATACATATAGCATACATCGCTTTTTGAAACAAATGTCAAGCCTCAAAGCTATAAACTATAGTCACAAAGGAAATAAAGAAATTCATTCCCGCAAACTGTTCGAATTTCACTCATAGAAAACACAAAAACCTGGAGAGATTAATAATTCGAAGATGAAATAAAACATCGTAGGTAGGCACTATCCATCGTTGTAATAAGAACATGCAAAATAGCAAATAGTATTTTATCTTTCCTGCCTCTGTTCAGTCTTAGTATACATTTTTTAATACTTATGACTGATCCGAAATACGTACCTATCTACTTCTAAATTAGACATTTAAACAAGTGATAGTTAAACACTATGCTGCTTAAAGCAGTTGCATTCATAATTTAAAAAAATGTAAACTAAACTATGATGTATGATTCACTAAACAAGCGTTTCCGTCTTCTTCAATATAGGTAAGTACATACTGAACATAACCTAGACATTGCAACAAAAAAGAGTAGGTAATCTAGAATTGGAGAGCACCCCAGTTTCCCGTTAGAAGTACGAACATCAGCATAATGATTGAAAGTCATTGTAAAAATACAACTATCTATAGCAACAATGTCATTAATTACATAAATTTAAATCAACATGTTTTAAAAATGAGTGAACAATAAAAAAAGCGTTCATAAAGACTCTTTTGCAAGATTCGTAAGTTAATAGATTACATAAAGAGTGACCAAGAAAGACTAATTTGCTTTTGTATAAGTAGAAAAACAATGTTTATAAAATAAGCATGATATTATAATTATAAAAGGTTAATAAAAAAATAAGTTTAATCAAAATTAATTACGAATCATTAAAAATAAAACTCGAAGATAGTGGCTATTCATAATTCTACTCTAATAATTATAATTTCAATAAACTTTTATAGAAAGAACTTCTATTAACATAAAATCTTTATACATATAATATGAACTAGTAGTGTGTGAGTATGGGTAACATTTCTACTCGCTATTTCACTTCAGATTTTTGTTGTCCCATTAGAGTAAGTAATCCAACCCAACAAATCAATACAGATAGAAGGTCAGCTAAATTAGTCAAAAATTACCTACATAATTATGCAATTAATTGAAATTCTAGTTAAACCAGATAGATTATTATTTACCTCTAAATAATAGACTAAAAACGATAAGTTCAAACTGTTAATGACAGTAAGATTGTCGGATTCATTGACAATTTCTATGTCATTGAATATCCACCCAAACTTTCATTTCAAAATAGAAGTTCATACATAGTAGCAAATAGCTAGCTATGTACATTTCGATATTCAATTAAGCAAAATGTTAAATACAATTCTTTATCCATGAAATAAAATTAATAAAAACTTGGTCAGTTTTAAATTTGTATTTATATGTGTTTCCAGAGACGCCTACAATACTACAATGTAATAAATAATAGGTGTCCCTTACATACTGTTGAAAAGAGGAAATTAAAATTTATTTTAAAACAACAGCAATATCTATCATACGGAAAAACTATTCATTTTGTTTACCACTATAAAAAAACCAACAGCCAACGATTTTAAATATTTTTTGTTTTAAGAAAAACTATAACTGAAGAGCAAAATAATAATTGAAATCAAGACTATGGTCTAAACAATTTATGTGCAATTCAATAATTATTATGTGTCAAAATGTCTCTTTTGTTACCAAAAATAGAATAAAACACTTCTTTCTGTATGGAAATTGTCAAAACTTTCGTCAGTTTGTCAACTTATCTATTTAGTAAGTACACAAAATATACATAATTGACTGATAAATTTGCCGTCAATCAACTAGAATTCAAAGAGTTCATTATAAAAAAATATACCCCACACTCACCATAATCACATAAAATTCAAAAGAAACCTTAGATGAAATCTTCAAAGGCGATATGTTTGCCACAAACCGTCAAACTTTATAAAATAAACAAGTGCGTGTTTGTAAGAAAGACTCAGTCTGTCTTGAATTCAGAAAAAAATAAAGTGACTAAAAAAATCCTTTTTTTGTGGAAAATTACCACAATTATCGACCGCACGAACTGGTTTTCGTGTTGTGTTACCAAACTTTTTGAAAATAACAATCCTAAACATTTAGGCCGCCTACCGATTAGATAAAATATACTCACATCAGCATTCCTTACAGATTCCTCATCGCCAGAAAAACGGACACCACGCATTTCAGGCTCAACTGGAAGGTCTTCTTCTAGATCCATGGCAGGATTCTGATCGAGGAAATTTTCTAAAAGTAGAAATGATTAGACTCCATTATATTGTTTTACTGAAGCACATCCATAGTGAATTTCAATTTTAGTTATTCAGAATTAATCAAACATTACCAACCACTGGCAAAAATGGTTAAGTGACAACAAATGTTGGCATAACTGCAACGTTGACTCATTCAACATTATTATGTGGACAGACTGATTAGCAGAAGGTATAATGTAACCGATAATAGTGTTGAATTACATTATTCGAATTACAAATGCATTATTATTAAAAACATACTAGAAGTTGGGGGAGCATAATGTCATAAAATTATGTACAGTTCGTGTAAAAAACGTATTTGGTAAAAACAAAAGTCAAAGAAGTAGCACATAATAACCTCGAAAGTTAAGTGTGTTCCGTAAAAATAGAATGAGATGGTGAAAAAATCATGCTAAAAAGGGTTACAATAAACTATTTTTACATTTATCCTATGAAATTCATTTGGCATGACATAAAACAACTAACATTAATTAATAGCAAGGTACATCAAAGACTTGTTGATCTCTCAAACTAATTCGATAAACATGGTCCCTTTATAACTTCCGGCGCAATTTACTTGTCCTTTTCCATTCTTAACTAGTCGACAAAAATTAAATATAATATTATTTCTTCTTACTGGTATTCCTGGGTGACCAAAAGAGAAGGTGTACATATTTAAAGCAAGGTGATATCTTACACACAGAGAGAGACATAGACAATGCATCTCCCAGTGGTTTGGCCATGTATCAAATTATTCATAGACGAGATTTACGTTTATCAGTTCTAGGAACCACTAATTCCCTAAAGTAACAATGAAACAACAGAACGCAATAATAAATTAATAAAATAATACTGCTGAGAGGTAAAATGTTATTTAAACCACTAGTGCACCATTTTTTGTTGTAAAAAAATATCTATTTTTTTATTTATAATACAGGGTGATCATAAAAGTACCCAACTAAAAAAGTCATGTTTCGCTATTTAGCGCTGTAAGATGTTTCCATTAATATCACAACCTGTTAAAAGTCTACTTTTCACCACCAATGACAAACAAAGTTCTGCACAGAGTAATTTTTATATTTCAACATATTTTTTTCTTGAGTTGCGTAGTTTTGTGATCACCCTGCATTATACTTTCTTAACCATTATTACTTAGAAGATAACATCAGATTTAAAAAATAATAATTCACGTCATACGACATTTTATACACTGCTACTGAACAGCAAGAAATCACATGATATGAAATTGAAAAAAGAAATTCAAGCGCAATATTAATATGACAACCTACCCATACTCTCAGTTTCGAAAGCCTCTTGCGGCAGCAAATAACAGGTTAAGTATTCCTGCCCATTTGATTCATCAACATCTTTCTGCAACTTGACCAACGGTTGAGCCTGATTTTCGGACAGCCACAAAGCGTTCAGTTGGCATTTGGAAATTGCAACTGGTAGCCGATCAAGCCTAACATTCAAAATAAAGAAAACAGTGAATGAATAAAATTAAAATCAAGAACACTAACAGTCCATGAATTAGCATAACTTAAATCAGTCTTGGCAGATACACAATGTGACAATGCGAAGAATTTACAACCCGGGGCGGGACAAAAGAAATGCATCAATTACTATTTTAATGATCATAACTCTTATTTTGTATTTTTATCTCATATTTTATTAATTAAAAATATATCATTTCCTTGCTCTAATGTACCTATATGATATTTTAATGAAAAAAAACTGAATACAGTAAACAACAAAAGCAAAGATGAAAACAGAATACAATCTATCGCAGTTATTCTGGGGGGGGGGGGGCGTTTCTCGAAGACATAGTTAAAAACATAACTTTATGACAAAGCTATGACTCGGGTATACAACATCTCAAAACTTCAAAACAATAATCATAACTTATTGTAATGTCTTTGATGATGTGTCCAAACTATGTAATGATGATTGCTTTATTCAAGATTTTTAATGATCACAAGCAATTTATGATTATGACTGCTTCAAGAAGCCCTCCCCCCGGTAAACTATTCGATGGAAAAACATAGTTGAGATAAACGCTGTTTAGTAATTCAATTTTTTGAAGTTGCTACATACATATCTCGAAAATAAAGCCAGCTACAAAAATATTTACTATTAGGCATACATAGCTGAAAGTTCTCTTTACTAATTAATCTATTACAAAGATTTCCTATGGTGAGTCCGTCATTATTGATTTTTTGATTGATTAAAATTACATACGATAGTTTGCCTGAACATCTTATCTGCTGTATTCATTGTCACTTTGTATATTTCTAGTCTATAAAATGATTAGCAATGACTACTTAAATTGATACCAATTTTCAAATTCATTTATAGAATTTTGCAAAAAAGGTTAAGAATACCAATTTTGATGTTTCTGCTGCTCGTGAGTAGATTCCTAGAAATACGATTCGTAATGGTTTTGTTAGAGCAAAGATGGCAAATTATTCTGTAATGTTTATTTATCGAGTTACAATTCCAAAAATATATTAAAGGTTCAAAGATCAAAATTTGTCCGAAATGCTTCGAATTTGGTATGTAGGTCCACTAGGCACTTAGTAACATAAATACTTTTTTTTGAATAAGTATTGATTATCGATATTTTTGGCCATAAATAATTTTGGCCTAGTAGACCTACACGCTAAATTTGAAGAAAATCGGACAACTTTAATTTTGGAACGCTGTATGTATATATTTTTTGAAATTGTAATGCGATAAATAAAATACGAGTATTATTGGTTTATTTATAATGCAATAGTACGTCCGAATATTACAGAATAATAACGTCATCTTTGTTCTTTTAAACTTAATATACAAAACTCATTAAAAGCAAAAACATCAAAAGTGTTGTTGTTGATAAAACGCTATTAAAAAAAACAAAATGTGTTTTCTTAGTTTATGAATAGGTAATTAACAAGATTGTTGTGTTGATATGAATGATTAAACTACTACTTTACACAATCATGTCAGTCTATTAGATTATACTTACTGGTATAGAAATCGCCATTGTTTTCTGCTATGATTTTCTACGCATGGCCTATTAAGTGTATCGCCTGCCCCTGACATGCATTCGAACCTTTACATTTATTACATTATGCTATGTACAGTGTTGCCAGTGCCATAATCTCCAAAAAAAATCGCATGAGGTAAAAAAAATCGCAAAGAAACAGCTTTTATTTTCAGTATAAAAATACATGTAATATGTATAGGAAATGCAAAATTATTATCTTTAGTTATTCAGAATAGTTCATTTCTTCGATATTCTTGGCAACTTCGAAAGTATGCACTTATATCGGTCAGCTTTCAAGAGTACTTTATATTCAGCAGAACGTTTAAGAGCTCGCTCCAACGATTTCTTGACAGTGACTTCTTTACTCGTTTTAATAGAGGCCTTGTCTTGGATAAGAAACTGACTCATGCAGCTTCTTTATTGATTGTTGAACTTCCAATTCTTGTAGTGTGCGTTCCGTCTGTGCTTTCTGTAATTGTTCGTTTATCTGTAGAATAAAAAAAGTATGTCGACTATTAACGCATTATTTAGTCTGTTTCAATTTACATTATGAACTAACAAAAATATATAATTCTTACTTCTCGAGTTTGTTGCTCTAAAATTGGATTTCCTTTTGTCTGGTGGCATCTCTTTCAGATTCTTCTTTTAGACGCCTTTCTTCTTCAGCAACCTGTTTTACAATCTCCTCCTTTTCCTCTTTCTTTTAGCTCTGCAGTAAATCGTTTTTGTATTTCACATATGCTTCCAATGCATCTTCTTTCAAATTGTAGCTGCTGTCATTTTACGAGCAGA
>JAUYWI010078342.1:0-13475 GCA_034780595.1 Parotoplana pacifica
CCATGCATTTTCTGTATTTAACCATAGTGGTAACTTCTTATGACTCACTTCCCTGTAACACTCTGTAAAGAAGGGACGAAATATATCCTGTTTATTAATTGATGAAATCTTTGTTTTCACTCAATTTTATTTTAAAATTACTACTGAAGACCAACCTATTTAAAATATCTAATAAGAATCTCATTTTCATTATAACTAGAATTAAGAATCTTTTTAAATCCTAGCTCTAATAGATTGAAGCTGAATAAAATTAGATGCACATTGCAACAAAATTTACTATTATATGATGTATGTTACAATCCTCCAAAGGTTTACATAATTTAGGTAATACTTGTTATTTAAATAGTTTAATCCAAATATTGAACTTTCTTTATATCAATGGTTATATAAATTCCAACTAAGAATTTATTTCACTTCTTACCAATATTTATAATAGTTCTATCAGTTTAAGTTTTATCAAGGATGTTATTAGTTTATTAAAATCTTATAATGATTTCTTTGATAGGTACTTTAGATCAACAAGATGTTCATGAAGTTTTCCTTAAAATCATTAGTAATAACAATATTGATTATTATTAATTTTAATGGTCTTTCTGAAACTACAATTGTTGTTCCTTTTTGACAAGTGATGAATGCTTCAATTACATTATCAAACAAATTCATGATATTGACAGTAATCCATTTTATCACCAAACTTATTTGATAGATTTTCTAATAGTTATTAAATTGTTACACAACATTCTATCATGTAGTTGTTTCTTTAACATTTATTATAACAACCACAATTATTATATTTTTGGTATTATTTGTCATATCATTTTTTCAATCAACAGTGGAATATACATTGTTGGTATAAATATAATGATTCCACCATCTCAACAGTTGAGTTTGATCTGTCTTTTAATTCAACTAGTGCTTATTTAGCCTTTTACAGTTTGAATAATAACTAGATTATGGGAAGAGTAATGGTGGTATACACATAAAATAATTACAACTTTGTTAGCTCTAAATTTTTAGAAAATAATTTAATTTATGTACTTACTTAGTATTATCTAGTTAGAGCTATACCAAACTAAATACCATAGCTAACCATATTTAATTTCATTTATTTGAAAAAAATTTGAATTTTATTTTGGCAGAACAACTATCTTTTTTTCTCTATTTTATATTTATAGGTTATAGCAAAATCAATATGAAAAATTCACTACTTATCCTTTAAACCAGTGTAACCTTATTCATCTTTAGTATTAAAAAAACTCACACATTTTAAACCAGTATAAACTGATTAATATTTAATGATAAAAAACTGTAAATTTAGAAAATAAATTTATTCTAGTTAAACAGATTTGGACATATTATGAATAAAAACATAAAGTTATATTTAATTTGGTTAAATTTTTGAATTGACTAGACCTTGCTTTAGCTTACAATTACTTTTTAAAATATTTATAGTTAGTTTTTATAGTTTTACCTAATGCCACCAAGTTGAGGACAACTCTTAGCAACCAACCAACTTCTTTTGTCCAGGACTTCTTTCAATTCAGAGAGGCTAAGGTTGGTGACTAGTTTTATTTCATCAGGCCACCTGTTATTGGGTTTCCCATATCCTCTGGATCCTGTTCAAGATTTTAGTTCTTGATGATCTGAGCATCAAATAGTAATAGATTGTCATCGTTCTGCAGAATAGTGTTCTAGCCATCCAAGGAATATGTAACACCAGTGTTTGCCTTGAATCTTGCATCTGGAGGCAATTGTGCAAGTCCATGATTCAGATGCATACAAAAGAACTGGGTGAACAAGAATTTTAACCAGCGTAATCTTTAGGTGGGTGCTGAGTCTTTGTAGGTTAATCATGGCCTTATGGCAGGTGTGATTCTAAGGATGATTTTTGCATGGCAATCACCTTTGGTGTTAATCAATGAGCCAAGGAAGTTAAATTGATTTATGATCTTAAATTTCTCATGTGGGATCATAAAGTCTGTAATGGCTGTATTAGTCATGATTTTTGTTTTCTTTACATTGAGGAAGAGACTTTTCTCCCTTTCTTTTTTGACTAATAAAATGTGCATTTTAAGTTGGTTGACTGATTCTCTGATGAGTGTTGTATCATCTGTTGATGGTTATGCCAACTATGCATATGCCTTGTGCACTGTTTTGCTAAGCAGATCTCATGATGTGCTCACAATAGAGGTTAAACAACATAGGAGACAAAATGCCATCTTGATGGATTCCTTTGCCAATCATAAAACTATCTGTGTCCTCATCATATTAATACTGACAGCCATTTGGTAAGTGTAGAGATTCTTGAGTATGTTGATCATGTGAGTATGACCAACCCATTTTGTACAGAATGTTCAAAAGAGCAGTGTGTCCCATGCAATCAAAAGCTTTGGAGTAGTCAATGAAGAAACAGAGGAATAAGTTTTGCTTGCATTCATGAGCTGTATCCATCAACCATCTCATATTGGCAATTTGATCATGAGTGCCTCTAGACTTTCTGAAACCAGCTTGTTCAAGTGACAGTTGATTGTTAACAAAATTTTGAAGTCTCCTTTGGATGATTTTTGAGAAGGATTTTGCTTGTGTGATATTAAAGCTAAAGTTCTGTAATTTTTACAAACTAATGCATCCCTTTTTTAAAAGGGTAATGAAAACCAGTCACTTCCAATCATTGGGTCAAGAACATGTGCTCCAAATTTTATTACATAGATTCAAGAATACATCATATGCCACTTCTTTGAGGTGTTTCCAGATTTTGCTAGAGATATTATCATCACCTGGGGCTTTGTTTGTTGACAGATCTTTAATGGCCTTCAGAATAATTGTACTACAAGTCTGCTATCATCAATTTCTTTCATAAAGCTCCTCTGTGTAAGCTTTCTATTGCCATTTAATCTCATCCTTATCAGTGATAGTTGACCAATAAGCCAATTTGATAGCTTCTACTTTTGGCTTGAAGGATTTTTTAAGATGGTTTATCTCATTGAAAAGTTTTATACTGTTCTTGTTCTTGTGGGCAGTATCAATATTAGAACAGATATTTTAGTAGAACTTTTTGTCAATCCTGACATTGAAAATATGTACAAAGCTTTCTGTAGGTTTCTTGTCATGATCTGGATTATGATGTTGGTTCTTAAGTTTCTTTTATTGCTTCTGCAATCTTTAAAGCAGTGTAGGAAAATCATGCTGATGCTGAATGCTTATGTTTTTGAGGTATATGTGTTCTTACTTCCTTAGTAATAATGTTTTCTGGTCTCAATCAGATCTAATCAGCAGTATTTTCCAAAAGGTGGGCCCATTGAATCAGTTACTAACAGCAGTTTTGAATCAGTTGGAGATGTTGTTGAAGTTGAATCTTGAATTAATCTTGGGTTTTGAATTGCCCTTGAGCTTGCATATGAGTGCCACAATCTGCACCTGGTTTTGTGAGAGTAGCCAAGACTGAATTTCTCCATCTTTGCTGAACAAGGATATAATCAATTTTGATTTTAAATTTCCCATCCAGTGATTTCCAAGTGAAAAGTTTACTCTTATGCAGAGAGAACAAGGTATTAGCCACACAAAAATTGTTACCAAAACAGAAGTCAATTAAATCTTTGCCAGATGCATTTCTTTCACCTAAACTAAATTGACTGGTAATTTTGAGTGTTGACTGCATACCAACTTTAGCATTGAAATCTAGAAGAAGCTTCATATTGCTATTAGGGCTGCATCATATTCATCTTGGAGGTTGGAGTTGAAGCTTTCACATTCTTCTAGGGTAGCAGCAGTGTGAACATAAATGACAAATTGAAATAATTCATCATTTTTAGGATTGTAACCCAACACTGTTCAATTTGTCTTTTTATTGCAGATTAAGGATACCTCATTTTGTCTCTTTTCTTCCTGATCATAGTAGTAAATATGATGTTCATTTGAGTTGAAGTGACCCAAATCATTCTATCTAAGGTCAGAAATACCCATTATGTTGACTCCCATGCTATTCATTTCTGCATTAAACTAGATTAAGCTTTCCTTGATACATTGACCTGACATTCCAGGTACTTGTGATTAAAATGAGTTGCTTATTTTTCTTCTTGTAGTGCAAGTGTGACATCTCAATTTCATCAACAGTGAAACATCCCTGAGGATTTGGTCTAACAGTGTCACCAAGATCTTGAAGATCAATGGGATGTGCATGAGACAAGAGCTCTTTCTCTTCTACAGTAGCATGATAGGTGTTAGTTGGCCTGGAGAGATCACCTCTGGACACCATGGTGTTTTCAGTTGGTTTTTTTCTTCATGGTGGTTTACTAAGCAAGATACAGAAGGGGCTTAGCTATTGCCTTCTTCCATCCTCCCCATTTATCCAGGCTTGGTACCAGCAATTGATTAGCCTGGCTTGACAAACCCAGTGGCTGCGTTTTTATAATGCCAGTGTTTAAGTGTATAGCTTCTTTAATTACAATAGATCAATAAGTGCTTAAAATACACTTAATGAAAAACGAAAGGTTGTTTTGATGAACTGATGCTCACTTGCTCTGTGAGCTCTTTACAAGTGACACAGCAGTCTTCTTTGAGCAGGGTACTGACTAATGCAATGTGGTTCTCATCAGTTGCAGTGTTGGGCCGGTCAGACCTTGCAGTGGCTTCCACATCCACTGTCCCACAGGTAAACAATTTGTGCCACTCCTGACAGCTTCATAGGTAAGGCAGATACCCTCCAAGCCATCTTGTAAAATCCTGTGGGTTTCCATGACCAACTTGTTCAAGAGCACATGGAACTTGATTAACTGACAAATGTCAGATTTAGCAAAACTTTGCTTGTGGCTGCTCTGTTCATGACAGTTATAGTTTAATACCAATAACTCTGCTATACTAATCAAACTTGTATACAAATTGCAGCAGTAAATAACAACATATTAAACATTGCTATTGAGTAGTTTCAAATAAATTGTTACATAATACAGAGAACTTTTGGGATGACCCTCAAATATAGATGTTTTTATTATTGAAAAATAAAACTTAAAATTTAATTAAAATTTCTCATATTGTTTGTTGTCTGAAATGTCATTAATTTTACTAAATGAATTTTTGTCTAATTAGTGACAGTATTATCTAAGTTTGTTCAATTTTTGACTATTTTTGATTGCAGCACTTCCACTCCTGTGTGATTACATGAAAATAGCATGGTTTTCTTCAGAGTTGTATGACTGCATAGAGATCTGAATATTCTGTGTAAAGTGATTGGTTATAAATGTTAGATGCTTTTCTTAATTTAGAGCTATTTGAGCTCATTTTTCTCTTCCAAACACTGAGCAGAAAAAGGTTATGGTAGTAACAGTGGAAGTCTCTTGACTCTATATATACTATTTTTCACATCAATTTTGTTCTCTTTGCTTTAAAACCACTCAATGATTTTTTTCAAATGTCTAGTCCACTCATACATGTTTTTTTAAAAACATATGATTTCATTCATTTTTGGTGTCTTTATTTATTCATTTGTGTATAGTTCATACAACTGAAAGACTATCTCTCCCCAATGAACAGATTTTGAGATTACTATTGGTGAAAAAACAAGAACTGCATTGCAAAATGATCACATAAGTTGAACCCAATGTGCTATATTTTCCACAGATATTGCAACTTTTACCAAAAAAAAATCCTTAATGCCCCATTAGCTTATTGAACAATGTACACTATTTTCCATAATAAATGACACAAACGCCGTTTAGTTAACTAAGCAATAGTTTCTCTGCTTAAATTTTGCACTCCATACTAGTTTGTCTGACGTGATTATAGAAGATGAACGCATTTCTATTTTTAGCCTGAGTGAATCATTGAATGACTGATATTATTGGCCTAAATTATCAGACGATTATTTGAGAAATTAGTTGAACTAGTATGGTGTGCTTAGTTAACTAAACGGCGTTTGTGTCATTTATTATGGAAAATAGTGTATATTTATGTTTAATTTATGAGTATAATATACCACTTTCTTTTCCAACTTTTAGAATTTATTCTTAATAAAGCAAAATTGTCATAAATGATTTCATAACAAAAATATACATTTTCAATTTTGATTAGCTCTGATCACTGAAATCAATATTTTAAAAATGTTAATGTAATGATAGATTAAAAAATATATGTACCAACTACCAACTATTAGTCAATCATACTGAACTTTAGGAATGTTTCTTATGTAAAAGTATATTTCGTTCATTTTTTGACCCAAATTTTTTTGGGATACCAAATTTCATCCCAACCAGTTTTCGAGCAGTAAGACTTTCTTTTTTTTACTCTTTACTGTGTTTGCTGAAATTTAGAATGCTATGATGACCATATCTATAGAAAAATATTGTTTTACAGGTATATATCTTGAAGGAATCTGTATAAGAAGTTGCATATTTAGGAAAGGTGATGGCAATATAAGAACCAATCACTTAAAATGACGATGGTATCATACAATTATCTATAACTCAATTATAGATATTAAATGCTAAAAATCATACATTTAGTTAATATAAATATGTAAAAAGATAGATCTCATCTATGTTAGAGTAGGATATTTACTTTGTGAATGTAGCTATCTAAGGAGTTCATAAAAAATTCACATAATTACAGTATGTTCCTGATATTACCTTTGTATTCTATGGGAACCGTGCCATAGAAACACAAGCATATACTAAAAGCATGGTTATTTAAAATTTCTATTGATTAAAATAGTAGTCAATGCATTTATAACAGACCTGCAGTGAAAAAAAAGAAAAAAACATTGTTGTGCCACATCATCCAAAATTCAATAAAAATTCTGAAATTTGATTCACTCAAAAATTGAGAATGATTCATTGGAATACTTTCAAGTACCCAGCCACCCACTATTATTATAATAATTATGAATGTGGCTATACAAAAGAACTTTTGTCGACCCCTTATATAAGATTTAGTAAACTCTGGCAACCATCATGGATATATTAATACTTATGTTTATACGAAGATAGAGAAATCACTCGAAACTATGTATCATTTTTTTAAAGAAGGTATCATAATAATCCAAAACTGAAAAGGTTTATACAGATTTCCCCATTCATTATAGCTCATAGTGTAACTCTGGAAAGGCAAAATAGAAATTAGTGGTCTATTTATTCACGATGTATGTTTAATTTAGGCTAAGTTGTTTCTCTTTTGTACTCTTGTTATAAAATTACTATACACATGATTACAAAAACTACAATTATGGCTTCTACAAAATTTCTTACTATGAGTATCTTATACACTTTAGAGCACAGGTACATTACTCAGTGGATAACAACGTTTGATCCATATACCTATCTTGATATAGGAAATCACTATTAATTGCTTTCCTATATCAAGATAGGCATTACTAAAATTCATTTGCAATTAACGTAATTTACCAAAAATATTCAATGAACTGATTATTCGTTCTTTTTGCAAATAGGTCTATAAGAATATGTCACATTGTTTTACCATGAATATATTGTGCTCATAAAAGGTATACTTCTGTTTAACGTAAATATCTACGCATGTATTTTACAAAATGAATTGTTCTGTCTGACATCTTACATATAGTATAACTGGGGAAAACCAGTAATCATCTAGAAAACTGATTACCAAAATAAAATGCAGTAATAAAACTAAATTAATAACTTCTTGAGATTTTCATAATATACACATACAATATAAAAAAAAGAAAAAAAAATCCCCAAAAACGGAAAAAAGAAAATAATGTAAATCAATAATGTAATGAAAGCACAAAATGCAGTTTTAATTGTCTGACTATTTTACCAGTCATCACGAATAAGATCAAAGAAAAGTTTATAATTAGGTAAAAATTTAATTCCTATTTAAAGTCATTAATTTAAATCGACTGCAAAACAAAATAAGTACACATAAAAGTATCACTTTTGGAACCAAAACGCTGAAAAGCAAAACATGAAAAAATGAATACTACATTGAAAATCACAAAATTATTCTCGTATAGCATTATATTGATAAGACCGCATAGGACTAGGACTTCGTCCAGAATTAGAAACAAAAGCACGTGGTGGCTGACTTGCCGATGCCCGAGGAGGCAACTTTCCATTCCCATGCTTTAACTCTGATCCAGCGGTTGAAACACCTGCGTTATGATGTACATTAAAATCCTGAGGACGAATGTTAGAACGCTGTGGTTTATTGGTACCACCGTTCACTAAATTTTGAGCGCTTCGAGCGGTTCCTACTTTTTTTTGCATTGCACTTACACCACGTGACGAATAAGCTTGTGAATAATTGTATGAACCACCGCCGCCAGATCTACCAGTTGATGGACTAGCCCTCCTTAGATGTAAAGGTGATTTAGTCATATTTGCAGAAACAGTTGATGTATAACGACCGAATGACTTCTCATTATATTGCTCTAAAGCAAACCCAAGATTCGGCAAAGAACGTCTTGGAAGATGGTGTTGGTCGCCTTCAGCACCTAAGCGAAATGGTGCACTTACGGGATTCGTGGGACTGTCGATCGGTGATAATGAATCTGCTGGTGACTCTTCCGAAACAGTGCTGTTACTTGCACCTCGACTTCGTGTAGCTGCTTGGCCAGCCTTTACTTGTGCTTTCAAAGTAGCTTCTTGCATTCTAGCAATAACACGTACATCAGTCATATCCTCCATTTTGTCTATTTCGTCAGTTGACCCCAATGCATGCACATTAGGACCACTTAAATGGCTCTGTAATGTGGTTGTTGGTGGAGAACTTTCCTCCGGAAACGTAGCAAGAACAGGAACAGAGTCCCCAGAATGCATAAATTTATTTATTACAGATTCCCGCTGTCGTTTTGGTCTAGTAAATGTATTAGAATTAACTCTACTTCCACGAGAGTTCAAAAGTAGAGGTTGTTTTATAGATGGTTGTGAGCCACCATGATTAGGTGGGCCACCTAAATAAAATCCTACGTAATCGCCAGCATTCGAATCAACTTCTGGCTTATCTTCTTTAGAAGTGGGTACATATAAGGCTGGCGAACTGCCACTAGAAACAATACGACCACTAGTTTTACTTAGTTCATCCAAACGTGCTAATAACTGTCCTTTAATTTGTGTTATGTCTTGAGAAGGATTATCGAATACTGTACGCATCCAAGCCACAAGTGACTGATCAGAACGATGCCCCCCTCCTTGTAACTTTGGAGAACGATAAAGCCATGAATCAGCTTGAAATGGCTTAGCACCACCACTTGCTTTAATAGTATTGGGTTTTCTAAGAGAAGACGCCGTATTGGTAGACGTATTGCTGCACAAACTAGCAGCATCATCTTCAACTTTTTTAGACTTTTTCATACTAGCCAGTAAAATGGAATCGGTACTAACATCTAATTCAGCACTATTCGAGTTATTGGTTGTATTCCATATATTATTGCCAGCATTAGACAAAGGAGGTGGACTTTCGTATTGAGATAATCCAGCCGATACCAACATAGATGAAGTGTAACTATCCATTGAGGCAGTTTCAACTGTCTCTGCCTCAGTAGTTTGATGCCTTCTGAGAGCTTCATTTTGTCGCTCAAGTCGCCTGACCATTTGACGCAATTTCAGAACTTCTTCTTCTGACTCTATTGGTTTTGACATCTAAAATAATACAAATGGTTTTGGTTAGATTTAATTTTTTAAATCATTCTGATGTCAAAGGGAACAAGCTAGTAAACAGACTAATGAATGGGGGAGCCAAAAAGGACAAGAACGAAAACATGGAGTCTGATAAAAAATAAACAAAAGATCTAATTAAATCTCACCCGACTGCTAATATGACCAATTTCTCCTGGTTTATCATAGGTGAAAATAACTATGAAAGCACTGGATATCAACATGTTATCAATGGTTGTGTGGGCACAGACACCATTACCTTCATAATTATTCTTTTTTTAATAAAGATAATTCACATGCATGATTTCAAAGTTTGATGTAAAACGTTTTACAATTTTTTTGAAGTCAAACATAGAAGTACAAAAGGGTACATAACTACACTTAAACCTAACATATCTAAAGTTTGAGCTAAACATTCATATAACCTTTGTATCAAAATTATGATCATTGGTTGATTCAAAGTTAATTAAAAAAAGTTTTTTATCAACCACTAAACAGTTTTATGCAAAGTATCATACACCAGCCAAGAGACAAAAATTTAAGTTTGTAGACATTTTTGTTAATGCTCCTTAAAACTCAAATTGTGAGTATTGAGAGAATTGCCAGTTTCTACTCTGCGGACAAGCATAGTACCACTTTGAAGTGAGTGGCATGACTTGGAGGAATATATGCTACCAAAGAACAGTTTAGAGAGAATACTATATCTTTCAGGATTACCTTATAGATGCTCTTTTCTCATTACATTTATAGATTTTTCAAAAGCTTTTGATTGCGTTTCAAGAGATAAGATGGCTGAAATTCTAGCTGCTTACGGAATACCAGCGAAACTAGTTCGTCTAATCATGGCTCTCTACAACAACACCGGTGCCCGAGTACTAACTCCTGACGGTCCTACGGAAGACTTCACGATCTCGGCCGGTGTTCTTCAAGGAGACACGCTAGCGCCTTATATTTTTGTTATTATGATTGACTACATCATGCGCCTATCAGAAAGAGATGTGCACGCCGAAACTGGTTTTACTATTAAACTGAGACGTTCTAGCAGATTCCCTGCACAATATTTACTAGATCTTGACTATGCCGATGACATCGCCCTTCTGAACGACAATATGAACGATGCTCAAAAGCTCTTGACTTCTGTTGAAAACCACGCTCTCTCAATTGGTCTCTTCATCAACCGAAAAAAGACTGAATACATGCGCCTCGGATGCCCTGACGAACCGGCACAACTAAGAGTCAACGACGGGTTCATCAATGAAACTGACGATTTCAAGTACCTCGGAAGCTGGGTCTCATCTAGCGAGAAAGACGTTAATATCAGAAGAGGACTAGCGTTCGACGCGATGAACAAACTTAGCCGGATATGGAAGTCTCGCTGCTCCCCGGAAATAAAACTGCGCATCTTCAAGTCAACAGTCCAAAGTGTCCTACTCTACGGCTGTGAGACCTGGACACTCACAACTAATCTCACCAGAAGACTAGACGGATGCTACACTAGACTGCTTAGACGTGTGAAGAACGTGACGTATATCCAGCACCTCTCCAATACAGTCCTCTACGGTGACCTCCCCCCTATCTCAAGGTTGATACAAGATAGAAAACTACGCTTCTTTGGACATTGCGCCCGCAGCAATCAACCTGTCTCACAACTTCTCTTCTGGCAAGGAACCGGAGCCTTAAAGGTTGGACAAGGCAACCGACTGACGTACCTCAGCTCCATCAAAGCAGCCTTACCTTCGCACACCCTTGAGGACATCAGACAAGCAGCTCTTAACCGAAACACATGGCACAACCTATGCAGAAATTAATGTATTTGATGTATTTCTCTGTACCTTTTTTGCCTTCCGGCTTTATTCTTCAATAAACCGACTATTTATTTATTTTATTTATTATTTAAAAGCAATTTATTCTTGTACTTATATTTTTCTTTTAATTTATCTGTTTAGTAATTCCAAATGCCATTGGCTGGTGGTGTTGCCCCTCCAGTGGTGACGCCTCTAAGAGGAGGGCCTAGAGGCAGACCAAACAATCAGATTGATACAGGAACTTATGTTGAACTTGAAACAGGTAAGGAGTGCAATTTGTCTTATTATTTATTGGACCATTCTAATGTCTAAATGAGTATTGTTTTGCTGTCTATGGCCCTTTATTCATGTATTGCAATTTTTTCTGAAACCAATTTAACTTTAAGAGCACAACACCAAGAAGGTTAAAATAATAAGTGAAAATTATAAAGAAATCTTACTGCTCACAAAAGTTTATGAAATTTGGCAAAACAACCCACACTTTGCACAATTCCAGTAGAACCAGCAAATTTGTTGTCAACAAATTAGATAGAAAACTACAAAAAAGCGCTGTTTGATTATTGTAGGGGAGGTCCAGTGTAGCTACTCTACTAAATTTGCTATGGCACATCTAATAAAAGAAGAATTATGAAAATAGGTACCAGAGAACATTCTCTATAGGGTGATTAAAGTTGAAACTTCGAATATCACAATTGGATTTATTTTACATTTCTCAAATGAATCCTCAGTTTGGTATAAATTTCTTAATTCAAATTGTTCATCAAATTAGCTATCCAATAATAACAAAATCAATGTGCATCAAATATATTAGGGTAGTCCAAGGCTTCCAAAAGGTTGGATATTGTATTTGGCTAGTCACATTTTTATGAGGAGTGGGGGGAAGCAACAAATACAATTTTGACTTGGGTACTAGGGACATTAGAGAACAAGGATCATAAAACTTGGTGTGGGAGCCAAGTCACAAAATTCTATTTTTTAAAGTTATTTTTCCATTTTTGCTATAAATCCAGTTCAATCAAATTATGTGTTCTAAATGTTTAACTCATTCTAATAAAACTGTATGTACATATCTACAATAACACCAGTTTTAGTTCACAGAGATAAACTCACCAATGTATGAACCAAATGTTGGTATGACTTCCCAAAAACATTGAAGGATTAAATAAAACAAACTTTTGTAGTTATGTAAGGGGTATAGCATAGCATTCTAGAATTTCTCAGGTAGAGGTAGAAACCGAATGCATCCTGAACAAGTAAGAAAGCAATTATTAATAATCGATATTTATTTACTGATTTTTGTGAATAATTAAAAAAAATTGAAACAGATTTTTATAACTAAATCAAATCAGTATTCAAAGCATAATTTAGCTCTATAAGATCTTTATATACATGTTTCATAAATTTACCAATCTAGAAAACATTTTTGAACATTCTGATGAATTAAATTTTAATTCCAACAAATACATATTTTTGTAACCATAAAATTTTTTTTAGAATTTAACTGGCTCTTAGATTTCAAGCTAGAAACAAAATTAAATATTTTCAACCAAAATCGGTAGTATTTATTAAATATTGATATGTTTCCTATATGTGCAAATAATTCTAATTCTTTTTGAATCCAGGAAAAATTTCTGTAAACATGTACATGCCTCAAATTTCATGTGGACCATCATGTAACCTTCGACCAAAAATAATTTGTTCCAAAAACCTGCAACAGAATCTTTATGTTGATGCCAGTAGGGTTTATGTACTAGAGAAGTTTATCCGTTTTAATCAACAAATTAGAAGTTTTCCGCACTTGAATAAAGAATATAACTACTAAATTAAATCAATAACTTCTTCTTCTTTTTCTTCTTCATCTTCTTCTTCCTCTTCTGGCTTTTCCTAAATATAAATGGGGTCGCCGGTGCGGATTGTTTTCCTCCACTTCTTTCGATCCATTGCGTCCTCCTCTCGGACTCCCACCTGCTCCATGTCTTCACGGATGCAGTCTTCCCATTTCTTTTGGGGTCTTCTACGCTCACCACATCATCTTTCTGACTCCTCT